>NJDD01003140.1:104334-117104 GCA_002245505.1 Calephelis nemesis
GAGAAGTGTAGTATCATCGGCAAATAAGTAAGTAATGTAGCTAAGAATCATCTCCATTACGTTAGCTAAACAAACCGCATCAAAATCGGTTCATTCTTCTAGACTTATGATGCTATAGGCAGACACACAGACACGTCAAAGTTTTAATAACCCTCTTTCTCCGTCTAGGGCTAAAAATAAAGTTGCAAGCATCAGAAAGTTTCGTATATTTACGGTATTTATGTCACGAAGATGGTATAAAAACCTTTTAAATAGCCCTCGGTCGTGGTGTCTTTCATGAAATGTTTTATCTTACATAATAGGTGTTCTCTTTTCTTTTAAACTGTGGCGTGATGAAAGTTTTTTTAAAAACATGCAACTTTTCGCTTAGTTTTTTAAGCGCCCTCTATAATATTACCGATACTTTAGGGATGAGACAGATAAGACCTAAAAATGTGTCGATATTATTAAATCCTATCTTTGTCCAGCAAAAACTTTATTCGCTTAAATGAAAACTTTAAAGTGATTTTCACTTGGTACCACTTCATTTGATATACTTATGTTGCCAACCATCAAACTATTAAAAGAAAAATGGCGAATATTATCTGATAAAGGTATATTATATATAGGTATATAAAGGTACGTTGAAATAATCTTGGTGACTGTCCTACAGAACCCACTTTAGGAATCGTTTGCAGATACTCCCAGCTTTTATAAAATTATGAAGATTTTTGCTCTATTTACCCCTTCTTTGCCCCGTGTTGGTCCGGGCTCTTTTGCAAAACAGACCATCTACCTTCCTGCCAAGCAGCTCGTAAAAGGCGAGCATAGTCTTACCTTCACTTACACCGTGAAATCTGACTAGGTGGTAGAGTTTCGCAGCGACTCGTCCGAATTATTACTACCGCCTTACCTATTCCTGCCGCCATAACGTCTTGACGTGTTCCGGTTTGGACAATACAGTCAATCGATGCCTTAAACTTTTATTTATTTTCATTTCGGTACCGATTTTGATATTTTTTTTATGATAAAACAAGCAGACGGATTTCCCGATGGTAAGAAATTCACGCCGCCTATAGACACCAAAGGTTGTAATTGTGCGTTACCAACCTGAGGCCGGGATGTTAGGCCCGAGCAAAAATAAATTTCCCGGCTACCTTACCCTCCAAACGGGAACACGCCATACGTCATAGATAAGGCGGTGGTACCAATCTGGATGAGTCGCTGCGAAACTACCACGTAGTCAGATGTCACGGTGTTAGTGACGGTAAGCCTATGTTCGCCTTTTCCTAGCTGCATGGCATGAAGGCATATGGTTTATTCTGCAAAGGAGCCCGGACCAACACGGGGAATTTACTATTAACATATTTGTGGTTTCTAGATAAATATTGTTACTTATATATTAAACTAGCAGCCCGGTACGTGCTTCGCTACGTATATGACCGCATTAATGACATATCACAACAAAAAAAAACAACTGACAACAGTTTTAATGTGACAGCACAATTCCCGTCTAAAAAAAGTTTCAATTTTACTGCAAAACACCCGTCAATCCCAAACCCATTAACAAAATGATCCACTATTTATTGGTTCATTTGTTACAAAAATGTAATAATTGAAGAACCGCTCTACAGATTTTATGCAAACTTCACATAAACTATCTACTAAATAGTCCGAACAAAGCCTAAATATTTGGTTGGGGTAGGTGAGCCCGTTCTTTAGTTATAAATTTATAACGAAAAGTGGTATTGATTTGTATATATATAATAATAATAATAATAATCATTTATTTTAGATATTACAAAATCCATATCCTCACATTCACAAAATATAATTAAAGAAAATTAAACAAAGTCAAAATTTTCAATACTGGCGACATAAAAATCACTAACAAATTAAAATAAGATTAAAAAATTAATAATAATAAATTCAATAAAAATATAAAGTTAAACAAGTCAAAAAATTACAATAAATTAAATTTTCAATACTGGCGACATAAAATCACTAACAAATTAAAATAGAATTAAAAATGTAATAATAACAAATTCAATAAAAATATAAGGTTAAACAAGTCAAAAATTACATTAAAATAAATTATATATACAACCCTTATTGATCAGTCGCCCAACAAAACATTTCATTATTGGAGAGGCAAGGTCCTCAGCCACCGTACGCAAAATATATATGTATAAGATTTGTAATTATTTTTTATAAATATTGAAATATTTGCACACCACAATGTGGCGGAACATGTTTTGTTTTTGATTTTTATATATATATATATAGATATGTCCGTCTAAATGAAATGTAAATAGAAATAATTTTGTTGCAGGTAGCTGAAGGTGGTCAAAACATGCATCAAACATAAATACCCTCATGATGAACAGAATCTCCCACGAACCTCACATATGTGATACACTACGATATTTTAATAAAAATTTATCAATCGTTCCTTTAGTCGATAGAAATTAACCAAAGCCGGTAAAACCCTAAAGGGGCAAGTATTTTTTATATAACCAAAGCTAGGATAAGATGTCTAATATGCCTATTTATAGTCAGGTGGTCCCTAAGTCCCAGTATAGGGCGAAGAAGACAAAAGAGAGGGAAACGCCACGAGCGAATCCAAGGGACTTTGACCCTTTGAATTATAATCATGGAGGAAACATTCAAGTGCTAAACGCGCCATTAGAGAGTCGGATAGAGAAGATGGAGAAGAGAGAGTCTAGAAGGAAAGATGAGACGAGAACTAGAAGGGTGCAGAGTAGGGAGCCTAATGAGGGAAAGGTGGAAGCATATTTGAGACAGAATCAAGTTAGTATGAGGCAACACCAGCATAGGCATTCGGCTGTTCGGCAGGCAGAACATAGAGTGAACCTAAGGTTTGTACAATTAGAATTGTTATGACGTTTTAGACGGTTGTAAACACGCACTCCAACTAAGGTGACCTCCGAGGCCCATTTTTTATGATATTTGAAGGCAAACAAGCAGACGGATTTCCTGATGGTAAGAAATTCAAGTCGCCTAGTGATACCATAGGTGGCAATGGTGCGCTGCCAACCTGAGATTAGGTTTCGAGCAAAAGTAAGTTTACCGTCTACCTTACCCTCAGAACCAGGACACGTCATGACGTTATGGCGGCAGGAATAGGTAAGGCGGTGGTTAGTGATGGTAAGCCTATGCACAACAAGACACAATTTCACTATTTATAAACATGAAGTAGAGATGGAGTAAATTTACTTCGTTGCTGATCTCTAATTTAACGAAAGTCCATGGCCCTACATGGTTTAGTGACAAGTTTCGACTATCTAGCCATTTAGTTCACTTCCGAAAATAGGTTATTTTATGCCAACAAAAATTCATTATAAAACTTATCTTGCGATGCATTAAGCATTTGTAATTTTTATGTCAAGTTTGATAAACTACAAAAAAAAGGAAGTATAGTATCAATATATATTATAAAACAAAGTCCCCCGCAGCGTCTGTCTGTCTGTTCGCGATTTACTCGAAAAGTACTGAACAGATTTTCATCCGGTTTTCAACAATAGATAGAACAATCCTTGGGGAATGTTTTAAAGTATTGTAAGTTTATGTTTTGTACAAACCAACGATATTAGTTCAGTCGGCAAAAAATAAGCCGATCGGGAGATTTCCTCGAAAACGCTGCCTTTTGAGTTTTAACAAAACAATGTATGGTGGGATTTTTCCTCTTTGGTAGATCTCAAAAAAAGTAAGCGGTGGTATATGTCTATCTTTAAATAATAACACGCAATAACCGTATTTTGCGTTTACTTAAAACAGTAAAATGAAGGATTACTTTAGAACATATTTTTAACAATACAGTATTAACGCTTAATCAAATAAATCTGTTAAATACGTTATGCGTGTAATTCGGATCAAAATTGCCTTTTACGCTAACAGAAAAAAATTAAAAACTAATGAGTTATCAAAAAGTTAAAATCTCCGGACGCAAAATTAAATATCGTTGAACCATAGCAAAGACATGCGCGCTTACTGCATTCCCCCCGTCCCCCTGTCTCTTTAAAAGCTATATAAGTCGAGCGACACACAATAAAAGAGTAACAAACATCCATACTTGACATCCTGACGGATCCTGGATAGACATACTCACAAACTTTCGCATTTATAATATTTGTTGGATTTTTATTATTGAATAACCGAAGCGAAGCGAGGGCGGGCAGCTATATATAACCTAAAACAAAAAAAAATATTGGAAGTAAATACTTTTTTTAGATATTTTTTTCCGTTTGAGACACGCTAAGTCTTATTATTATACCTACTGAGTCTTCTACATATATTTGATATTTTCCATTGTCGGCGCTTGGTAAAACTTCCAAATATTCATATTTTTAAATGAAGAAACACTTGTACTGTTTTACGTATCACTTATACTTTATTATTTTATAAATAGCCTACCGGTTTCGCTTTTTACAGCATCATCAGGGCTAGAACTTAAATTACTAAACAATATTTTTGTATAAATATTGTTCAGTAATTTTAAGTCAGTCGCAGCCTTTAAAATTGCGGCCAATACGTGTAGGGGATTTTTTTTTCTTTGATTTGTTGAGTCTAACATCTAGTTTTTATAAAAAAACGCAAGTCACTTCTCGCCTACAAAGTGAATGCATTATGCAAAGAAGGTCACACACATCGGAAGACTGCCATAAAAGGCGCGGAAGTGAATATTAAAAAATAACGTAGGTGGTACAAGGCGTTGGTCGAATTGAACTATTTTTATAGTTAGCCCATGGATAAGAATAGTCATTTTAGGGTTTAGCAAAAGAGAGTTTGTTGTAGTATTTTTTATTAAGAGCCTGACATGTCACTACCTACATACTATAAAACAAAATCGCTATGTGTCTTTGTATGCTTAAATCTTTAAAATTACGCAACTGATTTTGATGCGGTTTTTTTAATAGGTAAAAGAGTAAGGTTTATTATTCCGCCGCTAGTATTTCATGAAAAACGGATTCCCTGATTGTAAGAACTATGCGCTAACACACTGAGACCGGGATTAGGCGCCAAAAGTCGTTAGAGGGCTCTACCACTAGTAGGAACAAGTTATTATTTTAAAAAAATAACAATCTTGGTTACTAAGATACAAATATAAAATACAATAAAATTAAATAAAAATAATATACAATCGCCTCTGTGTGGTCTAGCGGTTCAGGTGTAGGACTTGAATGCACGAGGTCCCGGATTCAAACCCCAGGTCAGGCAACAAAAATAAAATTTGGTTTTTCCAATTTCCTAATAGAAAAAAATGTTGCTCGGGATTAAGTGCCCGGTTGGCTATAGGCTTGCCACCTATCACATTGTGGGATTTAGTGTCTTCGGCTAGTCGTGGGTGCCCTGGTTGTGCCTCTGCCTAAATCTTCGGGGATACGGGCGTGAAGATACCTTTCTTTAATATTACAACAACGCGGAATAGGGTAGTCTCTTCCCGATCTGAAAAAAATTGCAGTACTAATGATTTTTTGGTTGGTAACTTTTCTAATGATGATATAATTATGTAGTTCTGCTGTTTGCTTCGAATTGGTACGAATAATACGTTTTTGGTCTAAAAATATCGAAATTGAACTATCAGTTATTGCTGTGTTGATATAGAACTATTTCTTGCTACCAATATTTTAATTACAATCATGACGTACAACTACACTCAAACGGCAGAACGTATTTGACTAAAACAAATGGTGTCGTACACTTAATGCACCTGGGTTAATTCACCTAGGTGAATGAAATACACTTTTTGTAAACTTTAACACCTGGGTGCATTAAATATACGGGGTTACTTGCACTTAATGCACCTTGGTTAATTCACCTAGGTGAATCAAATACACTTTATGTAAACTTTAAACACCTGAGTGCATTAAATATACGGGGTCGTACACCTAATGCACCTTGGTTAATTCATCTAAGTAAGTTAAATTAACTTTAAATACCTGGGTGCATCAAAATTACTAGTCGCCTTCTTTTTGGTTTGTCAGGATCGTAAGGTCTGGCACTCGATGCTCTCTGCCTATGTATGTATGTTAGTATTAGGTGTTCATAAATACACATCATTACCATCAAGTTTAAGTAGAAGTCGGGATAAAAAATTGTGTATTTAAATGTAATAAACATTAAAAAGGAACAAAAAACTCAGTTTCTGTATTTTACACATACGTTATTTTACAAACCAATTTGATAGCATTTTCGATTTTTAAAATTATTTTCATTTTACAAATTACTGTATATTTGATTAAATTCAAACATAATATACATTTCATTTTGAGGTCATCATTGCTCAATTGATCACAGTCTTGGCAGGACTAAGACTTGGCGATTGCTTCCAGACTAACTAGTCGAAGCAACTGAAAATTCTGAGCTTTGACGCGTCCACAGTTTTAAAATTATTGCGAATTTTTCAAGGACTGGGGATTGTCAAATCCCACGTGGTGCACGGAGGGTTAATAGTCGCGTGAAACACGAGATCTGTATTTTTTATGTTGGGGTTAATAAAGTTTTCTTATTATTTTATTTATCTTAGGTTTTGTGAAATAGTGGCACTGGTGTTTAAAATTAATTTAAAGTGTGTTTAATTCACCTAGGTCAACTACCCTGTATAAATTAAATTTGAGACTGGTAATTTTGATGCACCCAGGTGTTTAAAGTTAATTTAATTCACTTAGATGAATTAACCAAGGTGCATTAAGTGTACGACCCCGTATATTTAATGCACTCAGGTGTTTAAAGTTTACGTAAAGTGTATTTAATTCACCTAGGTGAATTGACCAAGGTGTATTAAGTGTACGACCCCGTATATTTAATGCACCCAGGTGTTTAAAGTTTACAAAAAGTGTATTTAATTCACCTAGGTGAATTGACCAAGGTGCATTAAGTGTACGACCCCGTATATTTAATGCACCCAGGTGTTTAAAGTTTACAAAAAGTGTATTTAATTCACCTAGGTGAATTAACCCAGGTGCATTAAGTGTACGACCCCAAACAAATTCACACTGATTAGATTGGAACATCGCAAAGGCTACCTTCCAGTCCAATCTTAATAACACACATATATACATATCTTTACGCCAAGTCCCTTACGAGGTAGGCAGAGAGTATTGAGTTTCAAACTTTACGGTCCTGGCAGACCAGTCTTGCCTTTTCATACAAATATCGGTCTTGGAGAATCTTGACTCCACCTTCGGATAACACCTTAGCGATTTGATCGTGGAATGTCAGCCTTGGTCTCCCCGGTTACCTACATCCATCCACGTTCGCATTGTATCTCTGCTTTGTCAATATTTCATCTGTCATTCTTTCTACATATCCGAACTAATTGAGCATGCCCTTTTCCAATTTAAAACCAACTCTTCCTTTCAATCCCACTTATTCTCGGATGTCACTGTTACGAATGCGGTCGACGAGTGTAACAGCACAGATTTTCCGTAGCTTATTATTTCGGCCACATTAATCCAGTTAATAATAATTAACTCCTATTTATGATACAGTTACCGTATAAGTAGTAAACGGGGACTAAAGTAGGAGTAAAATAAGTTGATTATAGCCTGTCACATTGTAATATAGACTAGGACGTCAGGTTCAACGTTAGAGTACTTAACAATGTGTTTATTGATAAGACTGCTACTGACGTCTTAACTTTATTCCTACGTTAGTCCATGTATATATTTATGATAATATTATAAAGAGGAAGGATTTGATTTTTTATTTGTTTGAAATGAATAGGCTCCGACACTACTAAACCGATTTCAAAAATCTTTCACCTTTAGAATGCTACTTTATCCCTGAGTGACATTGTTTTTTTTATGACATTGGAAGGCAAACAAGCAGACGGATTTCCTGTTGGAAAAAATTCACGCCGCCTAGTGGCACCAAAGGTGGTAATGGTGCGTTGCCAACCTGAGGCCGGGATGTTAGGCTTCGAGCAAAAGTAAGCATACCGGCTACCTTACCCTCCAAACCGGAACACGTCACGACGTTATGGTGGCAGGAATAGATAAGGCGGTGGTATCAATCCGGGTGAGTCGATGCGAAACTCTACCACCTAGTCAGATGTCACGGTGTTAGTGACAGTAAGCCTGTGCTCGCCTTTTACGAGCTGCCTGGCAGGAAGGCAGATGGTCTATTCTGCAAAGGAGCCCGAACCAACACGGGGAACATAGGCTTGTTTCAGCAAAATCGGTGCAGTTGAAGCCCAATTACGCTGGCGAAGCTGCGTGAATCTGTTAGTTTATTAATAAGGAGGTTAAAGTTTAGGTGATACTCACAGGAGCAAGAGTTAAAATATCATGAAAATTTAGTGATCGAAAGAAAATAACTTTTTGTTTGTGATTTGATTTTGATTCCTTCCATAATTTTCCCATTGCAAAAGCTACATTATCCCAAATGTTTTTAAATACCATATATACGTTTCCAGATCTTTGCCACTCAACGAGATAAGCGCCCGTGGCCACGATCGGACACCGACGGACAGATATCGGCCGTTTCCGGGAGAAAGAGATGCCTCGAGAGAGTACCGTCGTGAGAGTGAGAGAGACAGAAGAGACTTTGATTTTGACGGTAGGTGTGAATTAATGGACCATTAATTTAATACATTGCTTAAATTCCATAAGTAATAAAAAAAACATTTGACGTTTCATTTGCAGGTTCACCCCTAAGTCCAATAGCTCCAAGGGCGAACGAAAAGGAATCTAGTCGTCCCGTTCGTAAGTCGTCATCTGCCCAGCGTGTGACAGAGACGGCTATTTCAGCTGATAAGCGAAAGTTTTTCTGTAGGGAGTGGGTGTTTCAAAAAATCGCTCATTGCTTGGAACAGCGAGCGGTTAGCAAAACTAGTGGAGCACTTATACTGGGTAAGAAAACTTTACTTCCATTTAATATACTTGCAGTTGCGGAAAATGTTATAGTAGAACACGTAGGGATGTGACAACCCCATCGCACACTAGTGAATTAAATGGGAGTTCAACTGATATTATTTTAGTAGAGCTGTCAGTTAGCATCGAGGGTAGTTTATACATTGGTTGGCCTGGTTAGGTCATTCACCTCATATAACTACTCCTGCTGCTATATGGTCAGTGTACGGTTTTGTCGTGTTCCGTTTTCGATGAAGGATAACAGGCTAACCAAGGCAAAATATAAAACATCCTAGCCTCATATTGGTAAGATTCAACATTAAAATTGAAATATGTTAATAAACTTTTTTTTTTAATTTGACTATTTTTTATGAAATATTTTTAACATTATCTTTGCTTTTTAAACTTAAAATTTACTGACTTAATCTAAAATTTAAATTGATATAATTAAAAATATCGTACAAGTGCAATCGTACAACGTAATGAATACATTATCTTTGCGTCTTGCAGCTGGGTAAAAAACAAGAGTTTTCAAATGTTATGTCCATTTTCAGGGGATGCTGGCAGTGGTAAAACAGCTTTGTGCCAAGAATTAAGCCAACCTGGAAGTGGTCCCCAAGCCAGGCAGCAACGTGCTTTGAACAGGAGGCTCCTGGCCAGGCATTTCTTACAGGTAAATTGTTTTAGATAATACACAAGCAGACATCTTGTTACATTTGTAACAAAGGTTTTCTTTGTTCGTATAACGAGATTTGAACAGATTATATTTTTTTATGGTACTAGACAGTGAAAAAGCACCTCACGTAGCGTAAGAGTCAGAGACAACCATGGCCTATAGACAGCATAGGTATTATAGGTGCGTCGCTATCTTAGGGAAGGGATGCTACGCCTATTGCGCGAGTCTACCGGCTACCCTATTCTCTGGACCGAAACATGACGTTGTGATTATGGCGGCAGGAATAGGTGAGGCGGTCAATCCTTACCCGGCCAAGTTGTAGCACAGCTTCGACTACCAGTTATCTTGTTGAAAAGTTCTCATATAATCTGTGCTCGCGTTTTACGAGCCGCCTGGAAGGGACGCGTATGGCTATTTTATTTAGAGCACATAGACCTACCCCGGGAAAATATCTATAAATTTTAAATTAAGAAAAATTTCGTCCCAGGCAAGATTTGAACCTGTAACCTTTCTTCTCAAGCTGATGAATACTCTAACCACTTGAGCTACTGATGACTCAAGTCCCGTGGCGAAATTTTTAATTTTTTTCTTACCCGTTAACGTGGGTAGATAGATTTAACCCGAGCACAGCTCAAGTGCTAAAATAAAAATACGTTACGGGGAAAATTATTTAATAAATTTAATAATGTTAAAATTTAATCATTTAATGATTTAAAAAAGTGTCTTCAAGACCGTGTCAACGAATAGGTAGGCAGATATACAACCAGGGCATCAACGGCTAGCCGAAGACACAGACATTGAAGATTAAAATTGGATGAATATTTTTCTATATGTGAACAAACAGATAACTTTTCAGAAAAATGTTTAGGTCCCGCGAGGTTTTTTTTGTAACCTTTATTACATTTGAAAATAAATAATAATTTTCATGCTCTTACTTATACCAGAACGTAGTCTATATGCTTGTTTATTTCCAACTAGCTGTTCCCGCGAACTTCGTTCTGCCCGTATAGTTTGTATGGGTAAACTAAAATGTTGTTTTCTTAGTGTTTTCATAATCGCATAGGATAAAAAGTATCCTATGTCCTTCTCCCGGTTCTAAGCTACCTCCCCACATATTTCCAGCCTAATCGGTTCAGCCATTCTTGAGTTATAAGTGGTGTAACTAACACCACTTTCTTTTATATATATATAGATATAAAAAATGGTGATAATTATTTTCAAATATTTAATACCTTTTTTACCTGTTTGGGTTTTGTTTAGTAGAAAATTGTCAGTTGAGTTTTAGTTTGTAAAATGTCTTTGTTACAAATTTAAGAATATTTTTCCAGGGACCAGGAGAATGTAGTCAGCGGCCGGGGGAGTTTGTCAGATCCTTGGCTATGCAGATATTGAGTCATTCATCACACGCTCGACCCAACGACAGAGATCACTCACCTAAAGATGATAACTCACCACCCAGTAACAGGTTAGTTCGTGTACAAGTTAGAGGAGAGTGGAAGAAAGAGAGTGAGAGAGTAAACATTGTGTATGCTTCAAATGGGCTCGGATTTAGTTTATTGTTGAATCCGGTTTTATTTGAAGCATCTGCCAGAGAAAGTGGGATTTTTTTTATAAAACACTTCAAAATTATATTTTATTTTAAGGATATTTGTCTCTGCTGTTATAACGATAGTGCACGTTATTACTGTTTTCCAGCTAGGAGGTTAGGATTGCGGGTAAAAAAACTTATAAAAAAATACTTAAATTACAGCTTTAGCAATGGACTGCTAACATTTTTTGCCTACTCATAGAATAGGTGTCTATTTTTCACTACTAGAAAATACATACGCTTGTTTGGCTTTTAATACTTTACAAAATATTGAAGGTGTGTGTATATTTCCAGGTGTAACTCGGACGAAGACCGTCTCGTCCAGAGGTTCAGGGTTTTGGCTGACGATGGAGAAGAGAGTTCGAAGCCATTGCTTGCTGACAGTGAAGGTATATTTTTCGTATTACAAAACTGTAACATAACTGTGACTGAAGATAGACAATTGGAATGTTTTCTAATTTTTAACAATTTTGTAGGATTTTTGTCTGTTTGTTTATTGTTTTGTTACAGTATGACATGTAAACCAGAAAAACTTGATTTTGGTAAACAAATCTAATACTAAACTTAATATAGTGGTTTTGAAAAATCACACAACCAGGACCATAACAGAAATACCAAGAGTGAAATATTGGAATGTTCCTTTTTTTTTCAACCGATATTGCTTAGAATAGCTATCTATTCTTTCTTTCTTTAGGTTTTGGTCTTCACGTTAGTATTTCGCCATTAGTCAAGTAGAAATTTGCATCAAATTTTTATATCAATTATAATTAGTCGTCAGTCATAAGTCATCAGCAAGTCATGTCAGGCTCTTGGGTAAAGCGGTGGCCTCATTACTCAAGCTCATATAATGAGATTTGGCGGCGACGAGGAAATACACGATACTCTAATTTCTTCATGATTATTTCATTTTTGCTCTTTCTCTGAACAAAATTGTACAAAATGCCACCAAAATTGACTAATTTCACTCAATAATAACACGAAATTCAATAATTATGAAAAAACTTCGATCATCTTTTCTCTCGATGGCGCCAAAGCTCAGCTATCTATTGACTTCTAAAACAGGAGCAGGGTCTCATTAAGAGCGTATTTTTTCAAGTGTTTTGCCATAGTTTTTTTTTACTGGATGATTTTAAGACCAACAGTTGTAATAAGTCACTTTTGGTTGCAAGTACGCGCTTTTTGTTGGTTTTTATTTAAAATTTGATTAAGATTCAACAAAAGTCTTTATGTAATACATAGTATCAACGCACGCACATTTTCGCGCCAAATCCCTTAAAGCTTTAGGCCGAGAGTATTGATAAGCAATATTATTTTGTTATGCACATAGAATGTTGTTTGAATTATAATCAATGATGTTTGTTTTTATATCTAAGTACTTAGAGTACATAACGTTGTCGTAAGAAGTAGTTTTTTTTTACTATTTTGCTTCCTACGTTAATATTTATAAATATTTTCTAGTACATACCTGTATAATAATAATAACTAGTGGTTGCGCGTTTATCGAAATTCGACGATTTTAATATCCAAATTTTAATATCTTGTTGAAAAGAACGCCATTTTCAATTCTCAAGGCCAACTACTTTGTTTCCAATCTTTTATCGTTATCATCAAAATATTTGTTTGTGTGTGTCAAATGCATGGCAGTGTGGGTAAT
>NJDD01003140.1:127123-138133 GCA_002245505.1 Calephelis nemesis
GTGCTGCCCCGCCGACGGACACGCCGCCCTCGCCATGTACTACACGCTCGATGCCAAGAGGTAAATGCTACGTCTGACTCACTTTCCGTTTCTTTGCAAAATGATGGTATGCACCTATATATAAATTCAGTTAGAGCTCAACATGATTACTACCATTCTCGTTACTAATGACTTTTTAGTTTGCTGTATTTGCAGTGAGGTTCTTCGGTTTAGCCGTGAAAACAGCAATAGACAGACAAACAGGCAGACTCTCGCATTTATTATGATGTATTTTGTATAATAATTGTTCGAAATCCATTATATTAATTTGAATTCAATTAATTTGACAACACTGATTGTTATTATATTAAATAGATGTATTTTATTGTATATGTATTGCAATATATTTCGATATTCCATTATAAAAACCTCTTTGTCTTAATAATATAAAGAACTCACGTTCAGATTAAAAAACTAAAAATAGTTTTCGCGTTGTTTGTATATTTCTTTTTTTTTCTATTTTGCACCAAAAGACAGTTAACAACTCACATTGATTTAACAATCTTACAAAACGTTTTTTTATTTAGATCAATTAGCAAAATGTTTAAAAATAATGTAGCTTATCTTGTGAAGAGTTTTCTCACAGCTAATCCTAGAAAGAAAACTTGAATATAAATTTAAACTGGTTATGTACAATTATACATTTAAAACCTAACTAACTATTCACAGATTAACCGCGTTGGAGATCCACAACTATGTGTACCATATGACCAGTCTGGAACAGCATTTGGCTTCGCAGAAGAAGAGTAAAAATGCGTATGTATTATTGCTTTAAACTCATATAAATGTTAAACTTTGTACATAAGCTTTAGGAATATTTTTTTCAAATTCGCGGATAGTTTTCATAATATTCTGCTAGCTAGTCTGCTAGTCTAGACTAATGTCCGGTTCCTTTAATTAACGAAATATAATCCAAAAGTTTAACTATTCGTAGTTCGCCCAAAATTATTGAAGCGTTACTCATATTTTTAAAAAAATGTTCTAAGTTCACTACCGAAAACGGACAACCATAGTTAGATATTTTACTATTGGTATTGACAACTATTGTCCGTAATCAAAGAGCCTCATTTCATATTCTATTATTCTAGGCGCTATTAGGAAAAATATTACTATACTAAGAGAAGAAAATCTTTAGACGGGAAGCTTTTTGCTAAATTAACGGAAGTTTGACTGCTTGTGCGACGTCATTTTCTTACTATCAGAAGTTGGTTTATTTTTTGTGTCATACAATTATTTAAAAAATTTAACTGTAGAGAAGAAGATCCACTAGACCTGCATACTCTCATCCTCCTCTGGGTTCTGGACTCCGGTTGTGACGTGGAATCAGCATTAAAGAGGGAGCACGATATAGTCAAGCAGATGGGAATGGACACTTCACAGGTAAATCTAGATAAGTATTACAACCAGTTAGGAACTTTTATTTAGATTACTATGTACGCTTTCGTTTATGTACAGTATACGTTCATAATATCGAGTATATTACCCGTTGTAATCCCATTTTTGACGCTATATATATCGTATTAGTGGCTGAAATGTTCCAAGATGTAAAATTGGAATTTAAATATAAATTAGACTTTATTTTTTACTAAGTATTGCCTGCGGCTTTGCCCTCATTTTCACAGGAACCCGTTGTGCGATCAGGATTAAAAGTAGCCTATATGTTTATCCAGGTCACAACGTATCTATGTTCCAAATTTTCAGACAAATCCGGTCAGCCATTCGTGCGTGAAAGAGTAACCAACATCCATACATACTCAAAAACTTTCGCATTTATAATATTAGTAGGATCCATTTATCCAGGTTTACTTACTTACGGTAGGAAATGATGATCATGTAGTACGTAACATTGAAAGATCTTTTCTTTTTTTATAGATAGAAGAGACAAAATCAGAAGAAAAAGATGTTGACCCTGAATCCGAAGGGAAGGAGTCCGTATCGCGTAAGTGGTTGTATTTACTGCTTTTTTACGTCTTGTGTATTACTACGTAATATATTTTGACCATCACCGATTTACCGCGCCCAAGGTACAGAGACGATTCAGAGACGATGGGAAGTATTAGCTGTTGTCCGTGGTTACGCTCTGTCAGTCTGCCGTCATCGCTGGCGAGATATAGCAGTCTTGGAGTGTTGGGGTGTGGGGAGGGGGCTTGTTTGAGAAGTCCTGTGCTAGCTTAAATTACTCGATAACTGCTAGCGGGCGACATCCTGACACGGACGTAAGGACGACAGAAGAGGCTACCTTTATATTTACGGCAAATAAGGAAATATGTTTTGCATAAAAGACAATGAGATTACATAAACAAAAAACGCAGAATAGACGTCTAAGATAATATTTTTTTAAATGTAGTGTTTTCCTTGTAATCTTCGCGTTATTTGATCTTTATGAGACGTGAGTTACAAAAAAAACTTCTATTTAATATCTATAAATTTTAAAGAAAGAAAAAATTTCGCCCCAGACAGGATTTGAACCTGTAACCTTTCGTCTCAAGCCGACGAATGCCAATGACCAATTGAGCTACTGAGGATTCAAGTCCCGTGGCGAAATTTTTAATTCCTTTCTAACCCGTTAACGCGGGTAGTTATGTCCTACAGATACACAATTCTGTGTACCCACCAAATGAGTTCATCACCTATCTATTCTATTTAATAGTTTTTCTTTAATGACGCTGTTTAATATTTGTTAATAACCTCACTGTACGTGCTTTATGCCTACAGCCACTATTTTCGTAGTAGAATTCGTACTCATCTGAGTACGAATTGATCATACAACTTTCGTAAAGTTAAACTAGCTACACCCGCAGCTTCTCCCTCTTGGCAAATTGTATGAAAGTTTATATATTATACTTAATGTGTTATATTGACGTATAAAGTATATCATTTCAATTTTGTTTTGCCAAAATCCATTTAGTAGCTTTTGCGTAAAAGAGCAACACATCCATCCACCCATGCTCACAAACTTTTGTATTTTCACAATATTACTAGCTGTTGCTCGCGGCGCGTGGTTAAAGGTGACACAGGAATTTTTTTCGAAAGAAAAGCTATCCTACTTGTTAATCCAAGTAGTTAACACTCTATGTGTGTGCTACGTTTCATGAAAATCGGTTAAGCAGTTTTTGCGTGAAGGAGTAACAAACAAACAAATATACAAACTTTTGCATTTATAATATAAGTAAGATAAATAGGATATGTGGAAGTGGTTTTTTGATGATGAGCCATCTAACTTTAGCTCGCCTCATACGAGTTGCCTGACAGATGATTCTACATTGCAGATCCAGACCAATTTATTAATCGCTACATCTAGCTATTTTTTGTGTTGAGCAAGTGTAATTGTTGGTGCTGTGTGTAATGTGATATTATAAGAATAATGGAAGATTCAGAGGAATCAACAGTAGGTTTATTAATATTTTCTTCCTCAAATACACACTGAATTTCCCATGACGTTTTGTAAAACATTACATCTTAGTTTATTTCGCTAATTTATATTTAGTCTTATAATCTTTTCCAATGACTTTTGAGGCAAAGATTTTTAATAAGTTAATATATTCTTGAAGCGACCCTTGTAAAAGGCTTCTTTACTACATAGTATAAAAGAAAGTCGCTTCCTCTGCCCCTTTGTATGCTTAAATCTTTAAAACTACGCAACGGATTTTGATGCGGTTGTTTTAACAGATAAAGTGATTGAAGAGGATGATTTGTATGTATATTTTATACCCGTGCGAAGTCTAGCCTAGTTATTAGAATATCAGTTTTTGCATATTTTGGCTTCGCACGCGTTAAATTCGTAGTAAAACAATTCCCCTTTCCTTATACCGTGAAGATATCCCGCTATCTTTGGAATATCTAAATTAATGTAGTACTTTTTTATTTTTTACATTGTACTTATTTCCTTTTATACAAGGTGCAGAAGTAAGAAGCAGGTTCTACTGTGGTTATCCCTACTTGGTTTGAACCCTTTATAGGTAACTCTGACATTTCTCGAGGATCAGACCTAAGACAAATTCTTGGCTAAGTATAAGCCGAGCCGTGACAGATGTACGTGGGCCAATGGCCGCCGTTTCGATGCGAGCAGTTATTTAGTTGCGTGTAATTTAAAATCTATGATAACTTCTAAAGTAGGTACACATTTAAATTAAAAAGTGATTTTGATTTTCATTTAATTGCCAAGGTAACTAAGATACTTAAAGGAGTAAGGGTTAATACCGATCAGGAGAAATTAGCTTTTAAAATTGGTGTAGTTTTTTAACATATCTTTCAGAGAAATAAAATGGTGACTGTGATATAGGATATAGATATACGTTATCGCGGATTTTTTGTAGGCTTTTATATGATGTTCATTCATGTAGACCATTAATTAGATATATCTCAAAGGGTTTAGCCAGCGCATTCAATGTAAGCTACCAGTAATCCTTTTTTTGACGCCTTCGTCACAAAATATGGATTTTCTTCTAATATACAAATCTTTAATTAGAATGTGTTGTATGCCTAAACCTTCGAGAATAAATTATCTTAACAAGAGTGAAAACTGCACTAAAATCCGTTGCGTAGTTTTAAAGATCTAAGAAAACGCAGGGACAGGCAGCGGAAAGAGACATTGTTTTATACTATGTAGTGGTAGTAAATTGGCAAAGGTTTGCCAAGTTTTACTGACTAGGTTTTCTACACCATCTAACGCTAAATCAAGCAAGTATCTGCTTCTTCAGTCATGTTATGACTATTATTCAAGTGTTTCAGTCAGTCAGACTAGATAAGAGTCGTACTAGACGAGCCAGGAAACCATCTTATAAACTCAGTCAGTGCTTACCAATGTCGGGTTTTTGTTTCTGTGATAGGGTAGTCGGTGAACTTACACATGAAACTTAACATCAACACCCTGGTTTCAGGATGACAACGCCTCGGTAACTTCTGTTGTGTAAAGGCGACATGTATCATGTAAACATATTATTTTCTTACTCTGAGGTGGGGCTAATTTGTCCAGGGGTATTTATTTATTTATGGTTTATGTGTTTCATCAGGAAATCCGTCTGTATAATTGTCTTCCAATCTCGTAAAAAATGCATTTAATATCAATTTCAAGTAATTATTTGTCATCCTTCGTTGTTGACATAATTTGGTATAAATGAAATATATCTCTTATTTGAAGTATGTAAGGTTTATAATTGCATACGTCTTCTGGATTCATTAGATTCCTCGAGTCTGCATTATATAATGATTAATCGAAGGGTATTAACGTATTAATTGGTGTTTATTATTCATTTGTTAATATGGGTGATAGCGAAATGTTTTGTGATCTGAATTTGTGTTATTTGAGAAGTTTAGAAATTGAACGTGGGTATACATTTACTTATATGTTCTCTACACATATGCAAGCGTCTAGCGGTATTGATATCTATATTTATGAGTGTGTAGTACTGCATCTGACTTGACAGAATTGTAATTGTCGCCACTGTGGTCTAACTAGGGTTCGATTCCCGGGTCGGGCAACAAAAAGAAAATGTGGTTTTTCAAATTTTCTAATAGAAAAAATGTTGCTTTTGATTGGATGTGTGTACAGTTTGCAATAGGTTTGCCACCTATCGCATTGTCGGGCTTAGTGTCTTCGGCTAGTCGTGGGTGCTGTGGTTATGCCTCTGCCTACCTCTTCGGGGATATCGGAGGTGAAGATACTTACTTATAAAATTGTAAAGTGCTATTGACTATTGTCTTAATTTAAAATTAATATATTTGGTTGCATTTTATACTCGTAAACTTTAAAATTATTGATACGATTAAAACAACTTGTTGGATTCTTAATATTTAGTCTTTGTTATGGGTTTCCAGATGGCTGTCGCACTGGAAATTAATATTCATGAGATTAATGGCGTGTTATTTATTAAAACTATTATAAAGTTTTTAGTCGAGGTGTTCGGAATTCGGATGTTTCTTATTCAAATCTACTTCTGCTCACGAAATGAAGGTGCGATATTTTGTCAACAGTCGAACCATCCACATTAGAGAACATAATGCCAGAGTTAGTCAGTGGAGATACAAGCATGCGGTGGCCTAGAGACAGACGAGTTTTGCGAGCTCTGATGGAATTGAGTCGAGCTGATTCCGTACCAACTGAGCCGGAAGTTGATGATATACATGATATGGTGAGTGTTTATTATATTAAATAATCTTGTTTTTGAAAGTCCACCAGGAGTGACGGTGACATGGAACGGAAATATACCTGTCAGTTGAACCTAAAGACCTAGCACCCTTCGTTCTGTGTGTGCAATGAAGCTTTGCTCATGTTGAACATTTGATTTTAGAATAATAGGAAAAGAAGGTTTTTTTTTTAATAAGGCTCTTTTCAATAGCTATCTACGGAGCAAGTGATAGAAAGTGAAGACGCTAACGATGCTACTGGTGATGAACATGAAGAGACGTTATTATTGGACACCAGTACTGTGCACGAACTGGTCACTAGGGGGGATGATGAGAAGCTTGCTGCTCTGTTGAAGGTAAGATTATCATCATATTCACTGTCATAACTACTACAATTACTGTTACTACTCTTACCTTTACTACCAACATCGCTATCTCGGTCACTATCCCTATTATTATTATTTTTATTTTTATCGCCGTTAATACAATGCTAATGATTTCGAGATAAAAACAATGACAATGCATAGATAATTTGATCGTCATGTTGTTAGAGGGTTTTGCGTATACGCGTAATGCCAGCCACTAACCAATACTCGGATTCGATTCTCGATATGACGTCAAGATATCTGTATAAATCGGGGCGTGTTTATTAAATTTATATAATATTTACTTTGAGGTTAGTTACTCAGTTTGTGTATTTTTTTAAGGATTATCTATTTATTTAGTGGTGAATATTAAGAGAATTTTGTATTTTCACGAGAGAAATTGTCTCTATCAAAAAAAGATAATGTATTTCACAGCCATAGGAAGTTAATAGACAAGGAGATAAAGAAAGATTCTATCTACATCTTTTACTTTTAAGGTAGCCTATATGCTAGTATGTATGCTAGTGATTTCGATATTAAACGAAAAATAGAGTTTTTGAATTCAAAGGGAAATGAAAGGATTTGAAGACACCAGAAGTTTGTTTGTTAAACTAATTGAAGCGGTCTCTGGGTCTCAGTAAGACTGGGACTCGTAGATGTGAGGTAGGTAAGGGTAAGGGTCGGGTGTGTATGTGTATTGTGTAGCGTGTGCCGGCGGCGGCGAGCGCGACGGACGGGTCGGGCAGCACGGCGCTGCACGTGGCGGCGCGGTGCGGGCGGGGGGAGGCGGCGGCCGCGCTGCTGCGGGCCGGCGCGCACCCCGCGCTGCCCGACGGGGACGGCTGGTCCGCGCTGAGGGCCGCCGCCTGGGCCGGACACACTGAGGTACACAACACCACCTTTGGGATATATTATCCTAATGTGAATAACATGAAGCCCCGACACCTACCTTCTTATTCAGAAATGTAGACTGAAGTTCTCCAAGATTTAAGTTGATATCATAGTTGTCATTGTGCTGTAATTAAGACTATAATATCAACTTAAACTTTGGGTTACTTTGGCTAAAAGTGTACAATAATATAGGTAAAATAATAGGTACATACCTATTGCCTTGGCCTATTTTTATTATTAGGGTGTTTAGAATACAGTCTTGCTCTTATAGACTTTATCTTGTATTCAGTTTTTTATATAATGAGTAGCTCGTTGAATTGAATTTTTATAATTTTTTATAACTGTCAAAGATAAAAAATCTTAGTAATCGATTGATCGAGTCGAAAGATATGTTTAATAGTGTCTGCGAGATATTAAGTATAGTAGGTAAGTTTAAGTGTGGAAACCTGACAGAATATTTTTTTTTACTTCTTGTGATCGGCTCAAAAGTGACTATTTGCGAATTAAATATTTTGAAAAAATACGTAATGAAAGCTATAAACTTGTTTGGACCCTCACAGAGTTGGTACATTCAAAGATCGTAACTCATTTATTTGCGAAATATACGTATTAAAAAGTTACAAAACTATTTAAGCATTTCAACATATTCAGCCATATTGTATTGTGCAAATATTTTAATATTTATGAAAATAATTATATGTACTTTAATATTTTTTATTATAGCCTCTGTGGTCTAGCGGTCCGGCGTCGGACTAGACTTTTTGAGGTCCCGGGTTCAATACCCTTGTCGGGCTACAAATAAATAATAATTAGAAAATGTATAAATGTCTTCGGCTAATCTTGAGTATCCTGGTTGTGCTTTTGCCCACATCTTTAGGATGTGGGCGTGATGATATTTTTTATATTTTAGTATTTTTTTATATTCATTATAAATGTAATTATTAATTACAAACAATTTTAAAATGTCAATAAATTTGACCGTATGTACCGTAAACTAACACCGTTTCCAAACCTAAACAGTTCGGAGAAGAAACGGCGAAACAAACCTCTCGGCAACCACTATTTCCGAAATTATAATAAAGTAATGTTATTAAAAATGTTTTATTATTAATGCTTCTTTGCAAGAAAATCTTTAATACTATAGTATGTTTCCTCTAACAGCAAGGTTCTTTCAAAATATTTTTAATGGCATTGATTTATGATAACTGTCTTTCTATATCTAGACGAATTTATTACTAAATGTCAATTAATACGTATTATGTTAAAAACAGAAGAAATATTTCTACTTACCAAAGGTCAGAGTCTGATCGCAAGTTATTCAGTGTGAAATTTATAAGAAAGTGTTATTTTCATACATAGGTAGTACCTATTAGGTACCTAAAATGAATTCTGTTTTGCAGGTGGTGGATGTTTTGTTGGAGTATGGGTGCGACGTCGACTGTGTGGATGCAGACAATCGGACGGCATTGAGGTTAGCATGTTATTAAATTATCGAGTCAAAATTTGGAGGAGATTGGTAGGTATTGGAAGAGACAAAGAGAGCTCGCTAGAAAACTAATAGAATACGGATGGTTTTTTCTTGTTTAAGAATTATTTATAGAGTTGTTTTTCGAACTTAAACGTACCGATATGTTGTACTTTGTGTAATGTGATTACTTACTTTTAAAGATTGGTTTGGTGGCTCCGCATATAGATATTAGTGCAGATATTCTGTGCTTGTAGTTGCTAAAATATTTGACGTACAACCAATAGGCAGTACAAGTTTTTTGGTGGTTAGTTATAAACTAAATTAATCGAAATGAATACTATATCTGTGAGTGACTGAGAGCGTTACGGATAATCTGATCGTGATCAGTCAGATCCGAGAAAGAATGGTATTGAATGAAAATGTTGGTGTTAAAATGTCAAAGCGCATGCTTCGTTGGTTCGGTCACGTAGAAAGAATGACGTATGAACTATTGACAAAGCAGATATGTATAATATAGAATGAAACATAAGTTGAGATTCCTCGACCAAATTGCTAGACGGTAGCGCCAAGAGTCTCGGATCCCGGCGTGTTTATATGAAAAGAGCAATGAATGTGGCAGAAGCCAAGCCAGTTTGCAGGATCGTCACATTTGGTGCTCGATACTCTACGTATGCGTGTATATATAATATATGTACTATATCAGTAAAATATATCTGTCTGAATATCACTGTAGGGCGGCAGCATGGTCAGGTCACGAGGCGGTTGTGGCTAGACTGTTAGCCGGCGGGGCGTCTCCAGACCGAGCTGATGCGGAAGGTAGGACGGCCCTGATGGCTGCAGCGTACATGGGGCATGCGGATATCGTCAGACTTTTGTTGGATGCTGGTGCTGATCCTAATCATGCTGATGAGGATGGTAAGATTTTTTCCTTTTTTGGTATGAGTGACGACCGATCAAGGCAATGTTGTGTTTATTTGTAAAATTCTATTGATGATCAAAAGTATATATATATATATATATATATATGCTGAGAGTTCATGTACACTTCATTACATATTAAATGCTACACATACATAATTTGTTATAAGGTGTAGTATTTATTGTCTTGGTATTGTGAGTAAATAAGTTTAGAAAAAAATAATAAGATTAAACGCTAACCGATTAATCTTATTATTTTTTTCAACACGAATGTTAAAGTTGTTGTAAGCTCAAGTTTTGGGGTGGTTAGGTTTTGCTTGTTCAATTTATATCAGGGGTTTTCCTACACTTTAAAGAAATCCTCTTTTCAAATGTAATTTATATAAAAAGTGAAACTGTTATTATGTTTATCTTTTAATGTAAATAATGAAATTGTGTTATTATTTTAGCATTAATTACATTATTTTCGAATTCTCTCAAATCAAGAATAGATACGTAGAAGAATAGACTTCGTAAAATTCTAATATGCGGACCCTTTTAACGTAAAAAAATCCTGAACCTGCGGAAACCATTTTTTGATCGCTTTACATAATTTTGTTCATATTTTTAGTTTTAGTCTCACCAGTGGTCGCCCGTTGGTCGAAATACGACCATTTTAATATTTTATATCCAAATTTTAATATCTTGTTGATAAGAACGCCATCTTCATTTCTAAAGACCAACCACTTTGTTTCCCGAATAGTTAGTGCGTCATCTGTGATCTTTTATCGTCAACATCAATATATTTGTTTGTGTGTGTCATGTATGGTAGTGTGGGTAATGTTTTATTTATTGATTTAGTGTACATACTTTATAAGCATTATTATTGAAAAATATTAGCGTTCTGCACTTCTCCTACACAT
Organism: Calephelis nemesis; assembly: GCA_002245505.1. NCBI lineage: Eukaryota > Metazoa > Arthropoda > Insecta > Lepidoptera > Riodinidae > Calephelis > Calephelis nemesis. Next base: position 137,833 of record NJDD01003140.1, read on the forward strand.
AAAATACAAGTGTGCCAAATATTATGCTCCTGCGTCCACGCAATTTTTGTAAAAAGGGGTCCAAAGTTTTGGCATCACGTATTAATATATAGATGATTTTGCTTGAATTAGCGGAGTTTGATAGTTATTTTGCTTCGTTCTAACGGTGATTGGGGTTGCCACTCGTTATTAAAATGTGTGTATGATACATTCGTCCGTATGTATGTATGTATGTGTGTGTGTGTGTGTGTGTGCAGGTCGCACGGCGCTGGCGGTGGCGGCGCTGTGTGCGGCGGGCGCGCCGTGTGCGGCCCTGCTGCTG
>NJDD01003141.1:0-12307 GCA_002245505.1 Calephelis nemesis
TATCTATAGGGCAAAACTACCCGCGTTAACGTTACAGAAAGTAATTAAACATTTTCCACGGGACTTGTATTCTCAGTACCTCAAATGATTAGAGCATTCGTCGGCTTGAGACGAAAGGTTACAGGTTCAAATCTTGTCTGGGCAAAATTTTTTCTTTCATAATGTTGTAAGGATATATATTTTTACATATAACATAGCCTTTTACTTAGTTGATTAATTGGCAAATGTTTTCATGGGAAAAACTACGCTTCAGCGCACTTTGTAAAGTGGCAGGGTAAGTAACCGTATACCGACTGTGATGGGAAATTAAACTTCCTTACGTCATTACCGACCCACCTGCTCCAACGGCCCGAAACGACTTTTTCGCTGGAAACCATAGTAAGGGTTTTTATTTCCTCCTGCTATAACGAACTTCGTTCCACCCGTTCTGTTTGTATGGGCAAGATTAAATTGTTCTTTTTTCCCAGTTTTAACTAGATCGTATCCTATGTCCATCTCCTAGATTTAAGCTACCTACTGATCAATTTACAGCCAAATCAGTTTAGCCGTTCTTGAGTTATAAATAGTGTAACTAACGCTACTTTCTTTTATATAAATTTATACTTTACACTCGATCATAATCAAGGCACGGCATGATACCTAGAAGCAGTTCTAGTTTTTTAAGTATTGGAAGAAGATAAAAATGTAGACGAATTTTCTTAAGGTAACGTACCTATTTAGTTAATATCAACTAATTTCTATTTGAAATTCAATTTAATTGTATGATTAAATTTAAAAGATTTTTATCTGTAAAGATTTTTGATTATTAGATTTACTTTTTTGATATTTCACGAATTGTATGTAAATTGATGATATGAAAAAATAAGTAAATTGAATATAATAATAACAATAGTCTCAATAATTATTATTATTGTAACATTAGGTTCGATTTTATTATTGTAATATTAGGCACATGTTAACCTTGCGTTGCCAAGCTGAGGTCAGGAAGTTAAGCCTTTTGCGTAATTTACCGGTTACTCTACCTTCCAAACCGGAACCATTGTTAAGGTTTATGGCAAAAATAGGCATGAATATTAGTAGTTCTAATAAGTGTTATTAAAAACCTGTATTTTTTAATCCAATTACATACATGCATAAATACATATTTTCACGCCAAGTCCCTTACGGGGCAGGCAGACAGTATCGAGTGCCAATTACAGGTAATGCAAAGGCGTATTGCAATTTTTAGACCCTTGAAGACACCGTTCCATAACTATAGCTGATCATAATACATGTTACCTAATAAAATATATAATACTTGCAGAAGAAAGTGAGTAATATGAACCAGCCTTTCTATACAAAATATTTCGAAAGATAATGTAGAGTCACGCTCTATATGTCTTATTAATACATATTATTCATACAACTATGGTAGGTATGATAACTATATACAGGAACAGGTATATAAGTTATGCGTTTAAGAATGATAGTAAAAAAGTATTTTAATTTTATTACATTAAATTAAGTTTAATCTTTATAATTGACTATAATTGTGTAAATGATTTATGCAAAAAAATAAACATATTTTCTTGAAATTATTGACATATCATTTCTAAGGTGGATTTACAAATCTGCACAGATAAAATTGTAAAAGTATTTTAGGTATGTTAAAGATATTTCAGAAAAAACGTGGACAAAAATACCTAACCACTGATATGATTCAGGGTCCTGCACACTTGATATACCTACCTAGGTTCTTAAGAATATTTGAAAACTACACTTTAAGCATTAAACATTTAATATTCAAAGAAAAATACATCTATTATTATAAATTTAAATAATAAAAAAACTGATTCGTTGAAAGTAAAAATCCCGAATCGTTAAAAGTAAAATCTTTAAAGATAAAGCACATTTAAATCATGAAAACTATTTTATTTATAAAAAATATATCCTTATAACTCTACCAGAAATGCATATCTTAATACGTATATAAATAATAAATGTTTTTTAGAAGTTGCTAATTTACAACTGCTACAGAATGTGAGAATCCCTCGCAAACAAATTATCCTTTGCTTAATTTTAATGAATAAAAACCATTAAACAAATAATTAAATAATAGGTACTCGTATTATTTAAATTTACTTAATTAGTATGAATCACGTTACATAAATTATTATAATACAAACTGGTAAGACTAATCACTCACTTGTTACTTAATCTACACATACAAAATGTGTATTAAATAAAAAAAATGCCAAAATACTATACTCTATTGAAACATATCAAACATGTTTGCATAATTTACATACTACAAGCTTGTTTATAACCTAAAACCACTTATGAATCATTCAACATTCTTTAAGATATACCTTTAAAAATATATTTTTATTCGTCATAACGTTATAAACTTGTAATTTTTAAAATACAATCTTTTTCAATACCCTAAAAAGCAAAAGTTTTTTAAACTTTAAAAAGTAGAGTCGGTACCTACCTGTTATAACGTATAAAACCGCCAAAGCCGCCACACCTGTCGCACTCACTTGTAGCCTCATCTTGTCTCTTTCACAAGCTCAGTAGTTCAAAAAAATTAAACTGCAACTTTAACGGTGCGTCTTTTGTTTTAAACAGTAAACAATCACTATCAGAGAATTACACATACGCGAATCATTGAATCAAGATAACAAAACACAAATGAAATGTTCTTAACTTTTAAAACTTTGTACAAAAAGTGTTCTATTCCGTAGTCCACTTAAGTTCATGTTGGTATTTGACCGTGATGAAGGATTGAAAAGAATTTGTAATAAAAAACTTGTTTCGTGATATTAAATGGGAACAGCGAGAGTGAGACAAACGTCTGCCCTTTACGAAAGCGGAGGCATACTGACGCGACACGGGCGACACGCAGCGGTGACGGGTGAATGTGGAACTAGTGGGCGTCTTTGTAGAGTACGTTGGCTCTATCGTCGTTATATCAGAGTCATGCGTGTTCCAAGGATCAAAACTGGTTTTGAAAAAGTTATAGTTAATCCACTTTGTTACACTTGTAAAAACACTTGTACTGTTCAATATCAATTTTGTTAGTTAAGCTAAGCCTTAAAACGTAAGAGATTTGATTTTACCTCTGATGAAGTTTGATAAGCAAGACAGTAGATTCGGAATGCTAATTGGATTATTGTGGAACAAGACAAGTATGTTACAACTTTAGAAAAAAGCTTTAACAAATGTCAGCAATGATAAAAATAAAGGTATTATCATTTTAGCACTTGCTCTATGCTTGGGTTAAATTTCTATAAGTGGCTCAATTGGTTAGACCGTTCATCGGCTTGAGACGAAAGGTTACAGGTTCAAATCCTGTCTGGTGGGAAATTTTCTCTTTCTTTAAAATTTATAGAAAAAAGATATTACTTAAAACATGTTTATCTTTCAAAATGTTTGACCTACCAAAATGTTTTCTTTGAAATTAAACCAATTCCACTTATTCCTGTTGCCGTCATGACAGTTACAGTCTGGAGTATGCGTCATTTATAATATATATGGTGTGTATGCCATGGTTATCCCTTACTATCCGGAAATCCGCTTGCTTATTCGTTGTCTTATAACATAAGAGAAATACTCAACAAAAATCACATATTTATAAAACCTTGTCTGCCACTATATCCCCGAAGAGATAGTAGGTACATAGTAAATATCGTCTTTACCATAAGGGCACACGGGGCCAGTACCCAGGGCCCGTATAAGGATGGATCATTTCACTTACTATTAACGTTAAAATATTTTGGTTGGGTGCATTACGATTTTCTCGTTGCCCTAATTCGGGAGCATTCTATTTCGCAGTTTAATCGACTAAGTAATTTGTCAATAATTATAAGCATAGAAAGTAACATTCTTCAGGAAATTGAATTCCTGAAAGAAATTATTGTCGTAATCATAAAAAAACCGCGGCTTACCAATGAAAAATGACATACTGTAATAAAATAATGTCATTGATTACCCAAAGAAACATATAGAAAAAAAAAAGTTTGATTTTTTTATATTCCAAAAGGGCCCCAAGTCTCCGTGTGCCCAAGGGCCCTAGCCTAATCTAAGACGGCCCTGTATATAGTTAGTAATATAAGAGACACCATGTCTTATCATATAGGTACCCTCTTTTAAAACTCTCCATGTCAAAATATTTTAAAATAGGGTCTCTGGTAGAAGCTGAAACGGAGTTCAAATGTTTTTTTTTTGTGATAACTTAAAGAAAAGCACATGGTTGTAATGATAGTAAGAGACCATATTCACCATTCCAACCAAAATTGTAAATCTATACTAATATTTTAAAGAGGAAAGGTTTGATTTTTTGTTTGTTTGAAATGGATAGGCTCCGAAACTACTGGATTGATTTCAAAAATTCTTTTACCCTTAGAATGCTACATTATCCCTGAGCGACATAGGCATTGTTTCATCAAAATCGGTGCCGTAGAAGTCAAGTTACGCAGGTGAAGCTGCGTGAAACTACTAGTCTAAACTATTCTCGAATCCTTTTGAACACATACAAAAAAAAACATCAAAATCGCTCAATTCGTTTAGGAGAAGTTCAATGACATACACATGCACACACGAAATATATATACCATAGATTAGTGGGTAATGCGATCATTACATCCCTACGCCTCAAAGCCTGGACCAATAAAGGTTTTGTTATTCGTATAACAAAAGCTTATGGGAAGTGTATGAGTACAAACCATATCCCATTAAAGTCGATCAATACGCATTAGTTATCCAACATCCATCATCGGAAGTGATTGGCAGGACATCCGACTTAATACATTTTGGAAACTAGATTAGTTAATAATTTTGCTTGGCAATTCCATTTCTAATTCCGGTTTCGTAATATATTGCGTTACTGGTATTTAAACTCGATAATGCCCTTATTTTCGTCGGTGTTGTATGAAATAAAAATTATTTATTTACGGAATATGTGTAAATTACTGCAAAAAAACCGACTTCCATTCCAATAAATAAGTTGTTTACTTGCATAAATCTTAAGTATCTGTTGACTTTCATAGGGTTTTATCATCAGATCCAGACATGGTGGATATAATGGTAGTAGACACAGCCGAGTCACACCTATAAGTTTATTTTTTGACTTCAGTTATTTTAATGACTTTATTATTTTGAAATTACTTTTGCTCGAAGATAAACATCCCTTTGGTGTCTCTAGGGGGCGTGAATTTCTTACCATCAGGAAATCCGTTTTCTTGTTGGCATTCCTATCACACACACGCGCACACACAAACACACACACACACACACACACACACACACACACACACACAAACATTCTACTGAATTCCCCCTAAGCCAATAACAACTAGAAATTTGCAAAAACGAGCGACTCGTAAACTGTGTCTAGATATAGAATTCAGATAAAATAAGGTTTCTGGAAAGCTTCCAAACCCACACAAAACATTTTTTTAAGATTTTTTTTCTGATTTGTATTTATTGACTTCTAGAGGTCCCGGGTTTAATACCCGGGTCGGGCAACGAAACAATATAGAAAACATGTATATTCAATTTTCTAATAACAGTAATACATATTGCCCGGGATTTGATATGTACCCGGTTGGCGTTAGGCTTGCAACTTATTTCACTGTAGGACTAAATGTCTTCGGCTAGTCATGGGTGCCCTGGTTTGGCCTCTGCCTACCTGATGGCAAAGATGTTTTTTTATTTATTACATAGGCGATAGGATGTATTGACCCCATCGCATGTCGGTGATAATTAAAGTAACTGAATATGAGAGAGAAAGTAACTGGCTATTTAATGGTTAATTTGTTGTAAAGCAGTTCGCCTTAACAATCCTTGATAGCATAACGTCAGTGCGCGCCAGTGTCGTGTTTTATGCTGTAAAACCGATAGAGTAGCACATCCATCAATAATATAGCAGTGCGCCAGTAACATCTGTGGTGACTGTAGACGTCGGCTGTCTCTGTTGCGACGAAAGCCGTAAATTTGTATTATTAATCATACTCAAAATAATCTTAAATTGTTTCCATTTTATTTCATTTAACAGAGCTTCAAATAACAATTGTTCTGTTTAACTTACATTCACATACACACATACATATCTTCACGCCAAGTCCCTTATGGAGTAGGCAGAGAGTATCGAGTGCCAGACCTGACGATCCTGACATACCTGTGCAGCTTCCTTAACATTCATTACCCTTTTCATACCTCGGATAATATCCGAGCGATCTGATCATGGTATATCAACCTTGGTCTCCCCGGGTACCTACATCCATCCACATTCTCATTGTATATCTTCTTCATAATACCATCACATGCCTCTGCTATTTCTGAGTCATTTGAGTATCCAAACTAATAAAAAAACAACTAAAAAAAATTTCCAGCACCGTTTCAACCGAGTCATCTGCGCTAGCAAGAATATCAACAGTCCTAGTGGTACCAATCCGGACGAGTCTTTGCGAGACTCTACTATCTAGTCAGAAGTCACGGTGTTACAGGAAGGCAGATGGTCTAATCATTCTAGAGGCAGACGAACAACGCTGAGACTGCTTCACCTCCTCACCTTCAGGAATAATGGTGTTTTCGAAATTGTTTGCCAACCTCTCTTTTTTTATGATATCGGAAAGCAAACAAGCAGACGGATTTATTGTAAGAAACTCACGCCGCCTAGAGACACTAAAACTAAGTTTACTGGCTACCTTATCCTCCGAACCGGAACACGTCAACGTCAAGTGCTGATATTATGACGGCAGAAATAGGTAAGGCGGTGGTACCAATCCAGACGAATTGCTGCGAGACTTTACCACCTAGTCAGAAGTCACGGTGTTAGTGACGTTAAGCATATGCTCGCCTTTTGCGAGCTGCCTGGCAGGAAGGCAGATGGTCTATTCTGCAAAGGATCCTGGACCAACACGGGGAAAAAAACCAATTCTCTTCAGTTTGTTAACAGATATCGGAAACAGTTACCTAATTAAATAATGTACAGAAAAGTAAGTACCCTGCGCTTTTTTAAGATATTTTTTCCTAACCACTCTTTTTTACATGAAGTTATAGGTTTTTTAAAACTATTATTTCCTATAAATTTATTTTATTTCTAATACTATTCAAAATAAATTTGTTTTGAGGCTCCTTGACACCAATTTGAAACGCTATTTTTGTTCACAAAATAGCGAATAAGCAGACAGCGTGACAAACATGATTCAGTATACACTATAGACGTTACTGGAGCGTCAATATAAATCAAGTCTACCGGCTACCTTCCGCCACGGACCGTGACAGTAGTGACCAATGACGTTATATATAAATACCTTTCCAGAATAGCTGCTGTACAGCACTCTACCACACCTGACTGACTGCACGTATACGCCTTCGTCAGAAGGGTCAAAATTTCCTGTTTTTGTATTTAGCTATTGTGAAGATGACAAATTACTTATCGTAGTCAATTATTATTTAAATCGCAGTTTTCCGTGTCAATGCCTAATAAATATATTGCTTATAGGTTATACTTTGCGCTCTAATAGTTTTTGGTGTGACTACATATCCCCGTTTAAGAAGGAATTTCCATTTTAATCAACTTTGTAAATAGAAGAAAGTTATATGTATTACTCCTACATTTAAAAAATAAAGTATCTTCACGCCCATTTCCTCAAAAAGGTAGGAATACTGTATATATGTATATACATATATCGCCCTTTTTCTAGCGGCCCAGCTGTTGGACTTGACTGCATGAGGTCCCAGGTTCGATTCCCAGGTCGGGCAATAAAAAGAAAATTTGGTTCTTAATTAAAAAAGTGGTTGCCCCGGGATTGGATATGTGCCCGGTTGGAGATAAGTTTGCGACCAATTCTATTGTCAGTAGAAGTACCTTCGGCTACTCATGCGTGCCTTTCTTGTACCTCTGCTTACCTCTATAGTTATGAGGACGTAAAGAGACTTACTTAACTACAGTAATGCCAAGCGAGATGTTACATTGTTAAAGTATCTTCACGTTCATATCCTCAAAGAGTTGGGCAGAGGCACAACCAGGGCACCCACGACTAGCCGAAGACACTAAGTCCCACAATGTGATAGCTGGCAAGCCTATCGACAACCGGTCACATTTCCAATCTCGAATAATATTATAAAATTGGAAAAACCTGGTTTACTTTTTGTTGCACGTCCCGGGAATAGAACCCGGTACCTCATGAAGTCAAGTCCAACATATGGACCGCTATACCACAGAAGCGATATTACACTATTAAATAGTAAAATAATAGACACACCTAAAAATTTATCGCTGAAAACATACGAGTGTACAATCCGTATACAAAATATGGCAACACCAGTACCGCATATATTCATCATGAAGCGACCAAAAAGAACATAAAAATAAACGAGCAATTTAATCCGTGTGTCAACACCAGCTCACAGTGCTGGTTCAATAAATCTAGACTAAAATGTACATCCAGACTTTAGTGATAGTTGACTGACGATATCGATCACAATTTTGTGCACAACCTTCTAAAAAAGCGCAGATAGACTTGTCATATCAGTTTAATAGTTACCTGTTCCTATGCTATTAAGTCAGTGCTTGACATTACTGTGTTCTGTGCTGAAGGGTATGGTTACATACGTGGATTAAAACCCGGCCATATAATTGACTAAAATCGGAAAATACTTGATTGCAATCCTATAACAACTAGTATAAGTACTATTTTTTTTACCTCCACGGGAAACCGTAATCCGTATCAAAAGAAAATGATGATGAAGACGGCTGTCCTTCTCTTAAGTTTAAATATAATTATGTGGTTAACATTAATTAAAAAAACAAGCAAGTGAATCTTCAGGTACTAAAAAGTAATATCGCCACCGTCGCAGCCATTTTAACATCATTTTCGTTACTAGTTAAGTCACGTTCTATCTAAAAAAAAGGTATCTTCGCGCTGGTACCCCCGAAGAGGTAGGCAAAGCTACAACAGGGCACCCAAGACTATCAAAATACACTATAAGACCCACAATGTGATAGGTGGCAAACCTATTGAAAACCTAGCATATATCCAATCATGAAATACATTTTTTTAATACATTTTTCTATTATGTTACGTCTACTCCAGTTGATATAACAATCTTTGATAATGCGGCAATTTGCATGGATAATTGTAAAATAAACTTTCGACCTCGCTGTTAGCATTAGTCGGCAAAATCAATTCAGTAACGACATAATTGCCTATTCTGTACTTACACTATTTTAACCTAATTTTCCTAATCAATGTTACAATCAGTTAAATAAAGGAGAAAGTACTCATCAAATGAAGTAACGCGAGGGCATACGTCGTTGCAAATGGTCAAGCGGGAAGCTCACTTTTTTAATTTCTATCCCTGTAATCAAACCCGTAAACTCACGTCAACACGGGACCACTAGACTATAGGAGCGGGTACATAATGATGTTTATTTACACAATTGGTCCCTCATTGATTGAAATTTAACCATATTAATTATAAAAAAATGTAATGTTTAAATATTATGAAGGTTTTATTGTTAATTATTATCTTTTTTAATGAGAACTCAATCTTAGTTTATCAGGACCAACTATTTTGTTTCCAAACATTATGAATATAGCTTGTGCGCCATCTGTGATCTTTTACGGCAAAATTGTTTGCAAGTTATAATTCAAATTGTAATAAGAATGAAACTATTTGTTGAATTTGAATTTGAACATTATGTATATAACTAAATAATCAGGTATTAAAAATATTTAAATATTTGCACACCACAATGTGGTAGAATATTTTGGAAAGCTTAAATAATTTTGTAACAACCTTAACACACATATTCCTCAAATAAATATATTTTCTTTTCTTTCTTTATCGTTATCAATATTTTTGTTTGTGTGAGTCAAAGGATGTGTAATATTTTATTTATTGATTTGATGCACTTTTTAAGTTTATTTATTAAAAATGTTAGCGTTCTGCACTTCTCCTACACATAAGCTATCAGTATGCCAAATTTTATACAACTCCGTCGGCGCAATTTTCATTTCCTATCGCTTTTCAAATTTCGTCAAAAAAAGAGGTTCAAAGTTTTTGCTTCACGTATTAATATTATGATAAAACTTTTGTATTTTTTTATGTTATAGGAAGGCAAACAAGCAGACGGATTTCCTGATGGTAAGAAATTCACGCCGCCTAGAGACACCAAAGATGGTAATGGTGCGTTGCCAACGAGGTCAGGATGTTAGACCTCGAGCAAAAGTAAGTTTGTCGGCTACCTTACCCTCCGAACCGGAACACGTCATGACGTTATGGCGGCAAGAATAGGTTAGGCGGATCTACCAATCCGGGCGAGTCGCTGCTAAACTCTACCACCTAGTAATTTAACTAGTAATATTTGGTAGGAGCCTCCGGTAGAAGCTTTTACCAGACTCAATACAGTCACATTGACTTAGCATCTCAGCTTCGGATTGATGACTTAGGATTTTTTACCAGAAAACCCGTTTGACTTCCAATACTATAAGAAAACGTGTGCGAGCTAATCCTAAACCGAAGAAATCCTTCATAAGGCGGATTAATAAAACCCGCTAAGAGAAAACCGGGTCGTGAAATATTAGACGACTTGGTTGTTACCAGGTACTCATGTTTACCAAACTGAAAGCCTTTGGAACATTCTCAATAATCTTCATTGTATATATAAAACTCTCAAAAACTACAGTTCTCACCCCCTAACGCGAAGTATCATTTCTTTATGTATTAAAACAACGTGCAATTATGTCTCTTTCCTGAAAGTAAAAAAAAATTAGCCTTTAACACCACAGATGTCATAAATGTGTGTTCTGTTACCGAGGTGTGAGGCCATATATGCAAGTCTATTTCACACCGTCCATTCCGGTGAACTTCAAACTGCCTCACAGCTAATTTATCTGAGAACTAATAACAGTATCTTCACGACCATATCCCCGACGAGGTAGGCAGAGGCACAACCAGGGCACCCACGACTAGCCGAAGATACTAAATCCCATAATGTGATAGGTGGCAAGCCTATCGCCAACCAGTCACATTTCCTATCCCGAGCAACATTTTTTTTAATCAGAAAATTGGAGAAATCCAATTTTCTTTTTGTTGGCCGACCCGGGATTCGAACCCGAGACCTCATTTAGTCAAGTCCAACACCCGGACCGCTAGACCACAGAGGCGATACTAGACCACAGAGGTGAGAACTAATAACAGTTTACAGGAAAAAAAGAAAACATATTTTTCCAGCAATTTCCCCGATGGTAATTTTCACTTAATCACTCGATTTTACTTTGTTTTTTTTTTGTCCGCAGCTATACCCAGAACTGTTATCAAACATACCCGATGGGTAATGGTGTATGTAATGTTTATCCTGGGCCGACGATAAATTCCTTTTATTTTATGTATATATAGTATATACATATTACATATCCACAAAAGTTTATTATATTTGTCTAGAGTCTCCTCAACCATGATTTAACATACATAACAAGCCGGCTTAGGAGACTCTTGACATAACGGAAAAAATTACTTTTGATCTAAGAACCGAACCTAATTCGACCTTCACCGAGCTGAAAGTAGGGTGAGACATTTTATAATAAAGTTACCATTTTTGAAAATATATTAAAAATGTCCTACAAAAACAATGGAATTTTTTCGAAAAGATTATTTTCATCACGTGTTGCAATATTAAAAGATTTTTTTTTCCCCATACAAATTGAACGGGTGGAACTAAGTTCGGGATAGCTAGTATATCCGGTCAGCCATGTTACTGTAACAGCCTGTCATTTTTGTTAGATATTGCGAAAATTTTGCTAATAGACAGATAGTATAGGTATTTTTGTTTACTTCTTTATTTAAGAAGTTTGGTCAACCATAACATACTCGTATTATCAAAGTTTTTTAATCTAATTGCAATATAAATTATTAAAAACATAAATGTGAACCATTATAAAAGTTATGTCGAAGAAAAATATTGTTAAAACTTTATCACAATCAATGATTTTAACCATTAGTTCTAGTACTTTATATTACAGCCTAAATTAAAACGCAAATGCTGCTCGAGTTTATTACCAATGTTATAAACAATTTTTTATAATTGGTTTTACAATAAAATNNNAATTAGTTTTACTTTACTATTTTTTTACTAAAGGCCGCAGCCACTAGACGCTTGAATTCGCAGCCTGTGCGTTTGGACGTTCAAGTGAATATAAGATGAAAAAACATTTTTTAAAAAGTAATTAAAAATATAGTGTCCAAATTCTTTTAGGCAACCCGTTTTTAATATGATTTCAAATGTATGTACTAAATTTATTATCAACCATGTTTCATT
>NJDD01003144.1:2060-29032 GCA_002245505.1 Calephelis nemesis
GGCCCTGAGAAGGGCCACCACCACTCACCAACATCGTTTTTTGGCCTTCTCGGCCCTCCACCATTTCATCTAGGTTTTTGGTTTTAGAATTTGAGCTCAAATTAGATCCCACGAGTAGCGGACGAACTACTCAGACCACCACGCCGTTACGCCGCTCCGACGTGGCTAGGCAAATACGATGGGCCTCGCCACAGCACCCAAAGTTGGAACCGTTCGCGACACAGTCACCCCTGTGCCATTCAGCCCTCGGCACGGCTCTACACCTTGGCTTGGGGTAATTTTTTATAGAGGTTTTCTTCCTCGCGGCCCGGCCAATTAAGGCAAGACCCTCGGTCCACGGTAGGCCGATAGACGTAACACCGACACCTCCCGTGGATTACGATATCACGGACACGCCGACGTGGTTAGTGCCAGCAGTGCCCGGCGTTGAGGTACCAATTAGCTTCCCCAAGGTGCTGGCTTGCACCCCGGGTACTGAGCCCCCCCGCCACGACAAGGCTTGGTACCCTGGGGGGGAACATCAGAAAACCTACCGTAATAATACGTAAGCCTGCCAAAGACAATATATTCACTTATCTCTGGCTTCATATTACGCGTTTTACTTTGTTAATAAAAATCTTTATAGTTTTTTGGTATAAGCGTAGTTTTTCCTATGTAACCGTCGCGTTGTTTTAATACATTTATTTTCTTAATTTACAAACCACCGTAAAAGGTAAAAATTCGTTAAACTTCATAATGGCCGACAAATAAAACAGCATCCCATTTTATTTTTCACTGAAGTACTCAAGTCTTATTAATTCAGAGAAATAAATTGCGTCATCTACTTCTCTGTTTTTATTATCTCTAGAAAAATATGGCCTCGTAAATAAATTATTCGCTAAGCTCCGCCGTTACTGTTGAAATCCATCTTTTTACCACACTTAATTTAATTTGCTTCTAAATTTTTTCTTCTTAACTGTTTCTTTGTGAACTAATTAGGTTCATTGCTGTCTTTTTGTGTTAAAAAGGAAGATGAGCTGGCAAAATAGTCAGATGTTTAACGTAGACTTTCGAGTGGATAATTTACTTAAGCTTAGGAAAACTGCAAAATTTTGGCATGAATAAATATCTTTTGTAACAGCTCTAACACACGTATTCAGCAAATGAATAAATTTCATTTCATGTAAAAACTGAATCCATTTCAATAACCAAGTCACTTAAGTACGTAAAAATCAAATATTTTTCTTGTTATCTCTAGGATTCCATTATCAGATCCAAACTTACTGCAGAAGAACCTCGGAAATACGCTTTTTCAAATAAAAAAGAATTTCAGAGTCGGTTCTGAAATTACAGGAAAAAATAACTAGCATATATGAAAAATGTATAGTCGAGTCAAGTCGAACATATACCTAACATACTTCTTTTCTCAAGTCAGTTGAAAAACTCGAGTATTTTAATGTCTTTCTTTTTACAGCTTTTATATCCACCAGGAAAATATATTCCATAAGTTCAAAAGTATGTCTATCTGTTACTGAACCTATTTTAATATTTTTTTTTATTCATTATTTAAAACCCGAGTTCAAACATGGGTTATTTTTTTAAAGCAGCGTTTAGAGGACTGTATCAGGAAGTGAATGTTTGCCTGAAAAATTACATTGAAGTTATCCAAAGCTGCTGTCCGAAATAACTATTCTACGCAGACGAAGTCGCGGGCCAACAACTAGTATAAAACAAGTGACTGTCAGACTCCACTGTTGGTTATTTAACCGAAAGCCTGTGCTGTATAATCATATTATCCAAGTTTATATTCTGAACTCGTAACTCATAGTTTGTAGCTTCAAACTTGGGTTTAGTTTGTATGTGTCATGAATGTCTTTGCTCATTTGTAGTAATGAATACCTGATTTACATACACATATTTGTAAAAATATTATGACAAATATGTGATTGGTAATCTACTCTACATATCTTAAAAAATAATCCTGCTTATACTTGAAAATGTAATTTTAAAATGTTTTAAGTTGAAAAAAAAAACTCACCGCATCCTGATTAAAAACTGCCTGTAAGTTGCTAATCTTTGTCAAACAAATCTCAATTTATAGACACTAAATTGTACGTTTATGTGTTGGTGTACATGTGTGTATATAGCCTGTGCCGGTGGGTGTCCGTTTGGGTTTGCATGTGTATGAGCGTGTTTATAATACGCATTTAAATTGACCATAGACATACAGTTAAGGATGTTGTAAATTCAAAATGTTTTTTTTTTCTTAACTATCAGTACCTTCCTATTTTACCCACCCATATTACAAAAAGGACACCCTACTCTCCATCTAGTGAAAACCAGAATAATATTAATAAAGTTTTTCCCGAATGCTTGAAAAAAATATCGTGGCTTGAAATGAAAATAATTTCTTTTTTGTGTCTTCACGGTTATATCCTCGAAGAAGTAGACAGAGCCACAACCAGGGCACCCACGATTAGCCGAATACACTAAGTCCCACAGTGGGATAGGTGGCAAGCCTATCGCCAAACCGGGCACGCGTCCAATAACGAGTAATATTTATTTAAAGAAAATTGGAAAAACTGTATTTTATTTTTGTTGCCCGACCCTAGAACCGAACCCGGGACCTCATGAAGTTAAGTCCTATACGTGAACCAATATACCATAAAGGCGATCATGATAGAACTAAATAACCATTCTTTCTAAAAAAGAACCATCAAAATCGTTTAGCTGTTGGCCGAGTAATCGTGTATAAATAAAAAAAAGTATCTTCACGCCCATATCCCCGAAGAGATTGGCAGAGGCACAGCCAGGGCACCCACGACTAGCCGAAGATACTAAGTCCCACAATGTGATAGGTGGCAAGCCTTTGACCAACCGGGCACATATCCTATCCCGAGCAACATTTTTTTTTAATTAGAAAATTGGAAAAACCCAACTTAATAAATAGTCAAATTCAGAACCTCCTCCAGTTTCGAAGTCGGTTAAAAAGACAGTTTTCATCTAAATCGTACATTAGTACGATACCGTAATAAATACATCACGTCTTAATTCTTCCATCTCTGTTCCACCAACGTACAGGTCTTGCCAAAACGTTTCTTTAATTTCGTGGAAACTCTTTTATTATTAAACCAGCAGCCCGTCCTAGCTTCGCACGAAATGACAACCTTCTGTATTATATAATGTTTACTAGCTGTTCCGGCCGGCCTATTTATAAAAAAACTGCATCAAAATTCGTTGCGCAGTGCTAATGATCTAGAATTATACAGGGACAGAGAGCGAAAAACAAATTTGTTTTATACTATGTGGTGTTACTAGTTACATCCGGTTTCATCCCATACCTGAAGGTCAGATTAAAATGAACCTATTATTATGTAACAAACACGCGAACATATTACCATCGCTAACCTCGCAACTGTAGTATTTTTAGGGTTCCGTAGTCGAACGGCAATGACGGACCCATTATAAATTTGACATATGTCCTTTCGTTCGTATGTGACATTTTCCACACTATAAGGACTATAGATAAAACTTGTTAGGCCTTTAAAATGTATGATATTGAGGTTTCTAAAACAGTTTACAAAAAAAAATGTGATGTTTGTGCGATGTAAATACGAGAAATGAAAATAATCTAGCAGTATACAAAACTTGTCTACATAAAATTTACAATTGTTTTTGGGTCAATGTATACGTTTCTATAATAAGCTGCCCAGTGTCATTAGAGATCTATCTTTAAATAAGTTTAAAAATGTATGAAAGCAAAACAATGTAAGAATTGGTATTTTAAGGTTTAGGAGTATTTGGAAACTAACATGTTTGGATTGCAATTTGTGGTATCATTTGTTGCACTTTGTCACTTTTTATTTAAGTTCAATTTTGATTGAAATTTGTTAACTATTAGTATTGAAAAAGACAAGCCCGCTGAGTTTCTTTCGCCGGATCTTCTCAGTGTGAGCCCGCGATTCCGATCCGGTGGTAGTATATATAAAAAATGTAAACGCGCACGAATACCACTTGTATGGCTCATGTGAATAAAGATTTTTCTGATTCTGATTATTTTCTTAAATTCAGTCTTTTTAAAAATCGAGGACTTCTAAAACGGTTAAAGTGTACCTTCATCTCTCTAAAAAATTGTTAACACTTTCAACGAATATTGATTTTAACAAAATTAAGTTCTTGAGATAAAGCACATTTTCAAAAAAGCTCATTTGTTACTTTGTAATTTATACAAATTTTATAAAACATTATAAACCAGTTATTTATTGACCAAAAAATATATTATATAAAAAATGAAGTGATTGTTAGCATGTATTGTCTCAATATCTGTTTTTGCGACAATAGAAACCTTCAAGGACTAGTCCAACTCTCACTTAGCCACTTTATTTTTCATAGGATTGAAAGACGAATAAGCAGATTTATCTATGATAAGAATAGTTCTTTTTAGTTCCTATAGCCAGAATAAATGCTCGCAACACGTTGCCAACCTAATGCTGGAAGGCTAAGACCATTATTCGGTAGAAAAAAAAAACAAGGCAGTTGTACTAAATGTAGGCCAGTCGAATAGATTCCACTGGTGGGTCAGCACTTCCCCAGGCATCTAAAATAAAACTACAACTTAACTAAGTATTAAGGTAATAAACATTTAACACAAATAAAGCAGCCAAAGTCTAACAAATAACAAGATTAATGAACCTGACGGTCGAAGATGTTTGTGGTAAGACTAATCTCAATCACAAAAGCAATAATATTAACAAACTTCGGAAGTTTCCATATTTGTTCGTAACAAAATAATTCTCCATTCCTATCACGTGAAATAAAACAATAAACCTCAATTAATTCACTAAATATAACGAAAAAAATTTATGGACGTTTATTAAAAACAACGTTGCCCGGGATTGGATGTCCGTTTGGCGATAGGCTTGCCACCTATCTCATTGTGGGACTTAGTGGATTCGGATGGTCTTGAGCAGGGCATATGGTACATCTGGCTTCCTCTTTGGGGATATGGGCCTCAAGATACTTTACATTTATTAAAGGAGATTAATCTCTTTCCATACAAAGTTTGCCTTGAATCAACAAATACTAGACAATCATAAAAATACTCCAATCAATAATTGTCTCTGAAATCAAATCTGTGTCACAGACACTTTTTTTTCAAATTGTTTTTTTTTTAATATATATACGATTTGAGATTATGTTCTCTTGGAAAGATATGTCATTTTTATATACTAAAATTGTATAAGTGATGGAAAAAAGTTTCACTATATTCTTCACTGGTCAACCAGCAACTTTTTCTTATAAATAATAAACATATTTTGTGAACAAAATTTGGCATGTAATATTTTTTTTTCGTAATGTACAATAAAAAAATATCTTTTATATGAAAAACTTGTTTATAAACATTTGGAGTCTACAACCCGGGACATCGAGAAGTCAATTCCGACGCTGGACCGCTAGACCAAAAAGGTGACTTTTCCAATTTTTTTTAGACAAACATATTATATTAATATGTTTACGATAAAACAATGCAAATTTTGATAGTTTTTCCTTTTTTCGAAAGCACTGAAACTAACAGGAATCGACATACCTATTTATGCCTTGCTACCCAGATACAACAGGCGACCTAACTACTGCGCATTCAATCATAGACTTTAAGTCTGGATAAAATTTCTTCACTTTCTAAAAATTTCAACTTTTAATAAAAAAAAAAGGTTTTTTTTAAAAAACGCAAAAATGTTCTGGTTAGGACTTTTTTAGATAACTCATTTTCAATACATTTTATAATACACTGAAATGACTATAAAATGTGTTACATCTTGTTGCCTACTTACTTCTGTGTACATCGATGACGTGATTTTCATATTAAAATCGGTTTTTCTCAGTATCATGAACATCTATTGAACTTTGTCGGTTATGGAGGAGATTAAAAAAGGTCGCGTGACATTAACCTTTTTAGATGAGCGTTGAGCGTGTAAAAGCTAAAAGTATCACCTTTGCAGTCACTTAATCATAGCCGATTAATTGTGAACATTGCTAATGTGTCTGCGGTGAGATAAAAGCGACTTGTTTTTCAAAAGTTTTTACCCCTTCTACACAGCATTTATTGGCAAGCAAATCAAGCTATAAAGACAGAATACCCTATACGCGTACCTCTATACCAAAAGAGGTTAAACACAATGAAGGTGTTAAATCATTGTATAGGGTATATCCCATATTTTAATATGACCCCGAGTTATTGCGAAAAGCGGAATAGCCATGAAGTTACATTAGTTTATAAACTTCATATACTTATACATACTTAGAGAGTTACTAGCTACATAATATATACGTACTTAGAATGTCACATAGAAGAACACAGTGTACACGATGATCATCGGTAGATACTTGAGAGTATAACACCATTTATTATCTATACATAGTAAAAAGCAAAGTCACTTTCCGCGTCTGTCTGTATGTATGCTTATATCTTTAAAACGGATTTTGATGCGGTTTTTTTTAATAGGTAGAGTGATTTATATAATATAATAATAGTATAAAGCAAAGTCACTTTCCGCGTCTGTCTGTATGTATGTATGCTTATATCTTTAAAACTACGCAACGGATTTTGATGCGGTTTTTTTAATAGGTAGAGTGATTTAAGAGGAAGGTTTATATGTATAATAACATGCTTCATATTTTAGAGAACCACTTATAATTTAAAGATTTCTAATGCGAAGTCGTAAATAAACATATTTTTTTGCGCTTGCATTGCAAACGCTGGCTAAGCTCTACGAGATAGATCAAAATAATGTACTAAGTATTGTTACGTCGGTACGGGCTGGCCGCGGTGCGTGCGCGACGAAGCACGCTCCTTTTTCATAGGTCTGTAATTTACAGCGATCGCACGCATTTATCGGAGCTCCCTAGGAAAATAACAAACTTAATAAAAACGTCTTTTTCATCGCGACATTTTTTATCTAAATTGTATTTACGTTCGTAATTTAATAATCCACACTAATATTCTAAATGCGAAAGTAACTCTGTCTGTCTGTTACCTTTTCACGCTTAAACCACCCTACCGATTTTGCTGAAATTTGGTATGTAGATAGTTTGCATTCATGAGAAGGACATGGGCATATTATTTTTTGGAAATTCAATCTCTAAATGGGTTAAAAGGGGTGGCAAAGTATGTGAGAGAAAAATATTTTTATTGCACAATTTTGCATGAAACTTTGAATTAATGCTTTTTAGTACAAATGATGAAATACGTATTTCAGGATTTTTCGAAATTCACTCCCATTGGGGGTTAAAGGGGGTATCTAAGTTTGTATGTGAAATTTAATTCTATTGAAATATTTTGCGTGACACTGAAATAATAAGCATTAGCTCTGCAATACAAATTAAGAGATACATATCTAAGCGTTTTTTGAAAATCAACCCCTATGAGGGTGAACGGGGGTGGCACAATTTGCGTAGAAAAAATATTTAACAGTAACTTTTACCATAAATCCATAACAATGAACCACGTAGGTACATCAGTTTATCATTAACGAAAAACACACAAATAAATTATGATATACATAGTAGCAAAATTGGTTAAAAATCCCTACTTCCCAACTAATATTATAAATGCGAAAGTAATTTTGTCTGTATTTCTGTTACGCTTTCACGCTTAAACCAGTAAACCTCTTTGCTTAAAGTAAAAAAAACCTTTAAAAGTAAACAGTAAATTTTTATTTGTTTTTTGCTGTTGCCCGGACCAGAAATAGAACCCAAGATCTAAAGAAGTAATTCCGAAGACGGACAGTTAGACCTCAGAGACGATATGTATATTTCTAAAATTTCGAAAAAAAATCTGTTAGAGGTTTCCATAACTTGCTATACAGTTTAATTTCACAGGATTTGCCGAAGTGTAAATAAGACTGTAAACACAATAACGTATTCCTACTATTTATCTGAGGTGAAATTAGAAAAGAGAAAGTGTATGTTGAGTTTTGACGGCAAAGATTTTAATATTTACAAAAAAATAGATGAATCTTTGGATAGCGGTATAGGCTACATTCTATGTTAAAATTTTATCGAGCAGTGTTGGAGAGCTAAATATCAAATTAGTAGACTACGCGGGCGAAGCCGCGGGTAACAGCTAGTTATATTATATTTTTTAAATGACTGCATTCCTGGTCTTAAATTAGGTTCTCATGTTTAATCAACCCCTTTCAACAACAACACACATTTCCCATTTTAATTCATGTACCAAAATGTTCATGGAGCAAGTGGCAGAACAGCTCAGCTCAACACAATAAGGTTCACATTGCGAACAATTAATTATTACTTAAAATAATAAAATCATAACATTGTACAATTTAGAAGAAACACGGGTTCGATTTTAAGATGAGACCTTCGCACATTTGTATTAATATAAGAAGTTCAATCATTCAGTCAGCCCCATGATACTAATTTAAGAAGAATTAACTTAATATGCTGTAAGAGACATGTGTGGTGCAAGATACATTTCGTAAGGAGTAAACTCCAAGAGTGCGTCGTAGCTGACACACACACACACACACTTTTTTTTGTAGAACTCTTAAAACAATAGCAATTTTCCCACATCAACTGTATGATCATATGATCGTTAAATTGTTTAAAAAAGGGTTATTAATATATAATATGTAAGATTTAAATAAGGCTGATTGTCAATAAGTGTGATGTTTCCTTTATATAATAGTTATAGATTTAATAAATATAAAAATGGTTACAATTAGGTAAGATTTTACCAAAAGTGATTACGCAATAAAGGTGTTTAATTAAAAGTGAAAAAGTTTATTTTTTACATACGTGTTTATTGTTTTCTCAATTTCATGTATATCGCATTGATATATTTTGTGTTTACAAAAGTATGTTTTGAAATTAATATACATTCAAGTGACTTTTATCGATGTATTTCATTTAATATCATATTGTTGAACAAACATTAGCTGCCAGCAATAGCCTCCTGTATTGTAGGTGCTTAAGTGGACACAAATACTAATACCTGCCAAATACGCCAATTGGTGCTCAAAGTGGACTACGCTAGGTGCTGAATGTGCAGGTGCCGAAAAACTGAGTGCTCAAAGTGGACTACCTCAGCCCCAAAACTCATCAACAAATACGAACGAAGGATCGAACGAATGTAGGAATGAATGAATAAGTAAAATTTATGCGTTAAAGGTCTCAAATATTGATCAACGTCCTCATTTAGCCCAATTTGTCATAGCTAGGGAGATTTTTGAATCACATTATCTTGTACCTTGTTTATCCACTTGTGTAATAATTACAAAAGTAAAAAGAAATAATTGTTACAAATTAATCAAAAAAAAAATCAAAATTCACACGAAAACACTGGTTTACTGAAATGTAATTCGTATTAGGTTCATTTATCTCACTTAAAACAAGGAGACAGCCTTCAACGGTTAAGCGAGCTTACCGTTGAAGGCTGTCTCCTTGTTTTAAGTAATACGGATTATTTATATATACGGATGGTTGACTCGATTCCCAATATCTATATATTAAATTGCGCCTACGCAGGAGCATTACATTTGGCACACTTACAGTTTATGTGTAGAAGAAGTGCATCACAGTAATATTTTTCAATAATAATGCTTATAAAGTACAATAAATCAATAAATATAACATTACCCACACTACCATGCATTTGACACACACAAACAAATATATGGATGATAACGATAAAAGGTCACAAGTGGCGCACTATAAAGTTTGGAAACAAAGTAACTGGTTTTGAGAAATAAAGATGGCGTTCTTATCAACAAGACATTAAAATTTATTATGGTTATATTATTATTATTTATTTGTTATGGTAAAATTTATTATGGTATGGTTGAATTTTGACCAATGGGTGACCACTAGTTATCGTAAATCTCCGTTAAGCGACATATTTCACTAAGCAGCTGCCCACCAGCATAATATTTGTATTGAACAGACTAATTATAAAAAAATAGCGTGGCCGCTACAGCTTTGCACGGCAGGACAAATTTCTATGTGTACATACTTATACGTATAAACCTTCCTCTTTCCTAAAAGTAACACTCGTAAAAAGCAAGCATAGGCTTACTGTGACATCTGACTATTTGGTAGAATTTCGCAGCGACCGCCTTACCTATTCCTGCTGCAGTAACCTCAGCGCTTGCCGTTGACGTCTTCCGATTCGGATGATAAGGCAGCCGTTAAAATTACTTTTGCTCGACGCCTAACATCCCGACTTCAGGTTGGCAACGCACCATTACTAATGTCTTTAGGCAGCGTGAATTTATTACCATCAGGAAATCCGTCTGCTTGTTAAACTTCTAATATAAAAAGTAACTAGAAGTTACAATTTTAACAAACACATGACGTCGTTTCCAAGGGTTTTTCCTTTTTTTTATCCTAACAATCACAATTCCTAACTGTTTCTAATGTCGCGGTCGTTTACACTATTACTTCAGTCCAACGCTGCCTTATCTACCTCTTTTTACGTAGGTAGATCTACGTATTAGTATTTTATACCTTTTCTGCGTATCCAGGTTTCAAATCTACTTAATTTCTAACAACATTTACGAATTATCTAATTAGTAACACTGAGCACTCTGCTCGCCCACTAGCACGGTGACGTTTTCGTTAGACGTACACAACTATAGTCATTTAAAAAAAAGTAACACTTTAGGCTAAATAGTTCTTAATTTAATAGTACTTCTGAGAAAATATTTTGAAAAATTAGCGCAATATCGAACATATTAATAAGCTTCTCTATACCATCTTACGGCCAATATTTAATAATGTATCTCTAAAGATTTATTTCAAGCAATCTAGATAGCTGCGTATCCGCTGGCCTATCCTATACCTAATTGTCATATTTATCCTGTCCACAGATATGTTATTGGCAAGCGTTAACATAAAAATGGATCAAAATATCAATTTTGGACAGTAAGTTTTGGATTAGGATTGATTATTAATATTGGCCGCTAGCGTTTTCTAACTCTTAATTTATCAAAAAAATAAATTACGTACAATCTAAACGAAACAACGAAAAAATCACGCTTAATAAAAAAAAGTACACTTAATATAAAATAGAAAATGAATGAGAAAAAATACTGTCGCATCCTTATCGCCGTTTTTTACAATAACTGAATTTAGCGTACCTAGCTACATAACATTGAGTAAAATTATTTAATTGTGGTGGCATTTTTGCAGTTTTGTTTAATTAAACTGCAAAAATAAACCAATAATTTGTAACGTTTAATTAAACATATGTTTTTATTCAGTTCACGCTAGATGTCACTAAATGTGCTTGAGTACTAAAAGACGCCCCCGCTGACCGAAGACCCCGATATGACTTTCTGTTATAAGTTGCGACTAATTTTGAATCATAAAAAAATAAGCCATAAATAACTAAATGGAGTGCAAAACTTTAACTTCACTAATGGCAAATATTGGCATACGAAAAAGAAAAAAGAAAAAAAGTAATGCCTAAATGTAAAACCCTATATGTTGTTGGTAAAAGAAAACATATTTTTAAAGTTTGTATTCCTGCAATGGGACGTATAAAAATAAATTAAGACTAATTAACTTGGAGTAATCCTTTTTAATTTTCTAAAAAGGACAAATATTTTTTTTTATAAATTGATTTAATATTTTTTCCTTTATAAAAGCATTTTTGTGAAAATATTACGCAGCATCTCAATATTGATGAAAATTACGTTGAAAGATTTGTTACGTACATAAGAATTCAGCTATCAAAAGCGTGCATAAAAATACTTAGATTTACGAACTATTCACCTCTAACTTTTACTAAATCTACGTAATTTTGTGATCTTTTCCTACCCTTTTTCAAAATCCGAGTTGGCAATTCAGTTATAATATATTTTTATCCACTCATTTTGGCTTTGTTAATTCACAAAACTCTCCGAAAGGGAGACCAGTACATTCAGAGATTCTGAGAGTCAGCACTGTTTGAAAATGACATAACCTCCAGTAGTTTAAATTTAAAGCTATAGTAGCAATATAGTTTTAGGGTTGGCACCAAGGTTGGGACTGTGGACTCATTTGAATTTATTTTTTTTTCATTTATTTTGGTAACTACTGCTGGTAATTTTGCTGAGCAACAATGCACTATGTTTTTCCAATGAAACAAAAAGAAAAAAAATAAAAGGTTTAGACAAGTCAGACTAGTCCAAATATGTCAATTCGTGAGGTTTTTAAGCAATTTTTCCGAAATATAGATTAAAAGTCTGGAGAAATTTCACTTACAAATTAATCTGACAGCACTAAAGGTGTTTTGTCTTTTTCTATCACTATCGTTTAAGGAAGACAGCGATAAACACAAATTAGTCCAATACGTCTTTATCTTCGTCCAAAAACTTTAAGCACGTGTCTCACTTGCAAGAATTAGATACCTATTTAACTGACGTTTTAACTTGTTATTGAAAAATTGGCCAAAACACTAAGGCTCAATATTTATCACACTAATTTTCGTTCCTGCAGGGAATCGAACCCGACATCCTCGAACTCGACCCGATCAGTGGCGTTAGGAATTTATACTTACTCCTCAACAACCAGACTGTCAAAAATGTTGTGTCACCAACTCGGCATAGATTATATTAACAAATTCGTTCTGACCTGGTTCTGATAAATTTGCAAAGAGCTTGCGCTTCATTTGCAGCTAGCTCTTAGTGACATTGCTTTGAAAGAGAATTTCTGATTACGATAAGTATCCGTATAAACTAAATATTGCAGATGTTTCGGAGGTTGAAATACAAAACTGATTTTAAATTCTCAAAGTCAAGCTTCTAGCTGTCAGTGACATTAAGTTTTTAAATTTAATATTTACTTATTCTTACTTACTAACATTATAAATACGAAAATGTGTTTGTTTGTTATTCTTTCATGTCAAAACGGAGCGACAGGTATGTAATATAATTTTAGCAAAGATAATAAGGAAGCGGGAGAGTACTTTGGTACTTTGGCTACTTTTTATCTCTATATTCACATAGGTTTTTGTAGGAAACTAAGTTATGTACCTATCTTCAATACAATACTATATAATAGGACATTATCTAATACAAAATAAAGTACTTAAAATTGGCTCAATTTATTACTAGATATTGATTTTTGGTATTATAAAACAAGATACTTTAAGCCCATATTCCCGAAGAGGTAGGCGGAGTTACAACTAAGCGAAGACACTAGGTCCGACAATCATTGTGGGGACCTATCGCCTACCGGGCTCATACCCAATCCCGGGCAGCGTTAATTTTATCGATATGATTTAATGTTACAAGGAAAAACTATTATCCGTTCTTCATGAAATCAATTACAATAAATAAAAAACTAAAAATTTCAACCTGGAGCTGATGGAACGGTGAAACTGAAAATAAAATTGATATTTATTTATTTGCTGAATATGTATGTTAGAAGCTGTTCCAAAAGATATTTGTTAATACCAACATATTCTACCACATTGTGGTGTGCAAATATTTTTAAAATTATACAAGTTTATTATTTAGATTTTAAACATATCTTTTAATACTTGAATAAAAATTTAAATATAACCATGAGCTACCACTACTATTTCACTACCATAAGCTACCACCGTTTCCAAACCTAGCCAATCAGGAGAAGAAACGGCAAAACGAACTCCCGGCAACCAGGATTAACCCTATCTACCTTAAACTGCACTAGGGTGGACGGCGCCCATGTGGTGGTCGCGGGTCTGTCACAACCATTTCATTCCTGCTATTGGAATAATCTTGCAATTTAGACTCAATTCACTGAGATTAGGCAGTGGGCTAGATGCAACGAATTTGCCGGATTAGTACCACCGTATTGCCTGTTGTGTGCGGCATAACATCTGTATCTCTTAATTGAATTTTAATTTGCAGTTTCAAATAACCGGTGTATCGTACTACTATTTAAATTATGCACTTGGCTTTACACTTTTTACTCTTTCGTATTTGTATTTTGTATTTTTACACTGAATACAACAACTATATATCTATCTTTAAAATACATTTGGATTTCCGAAGCTTGACGAATATAACCGAAGCGCTTAATTTAAATAGTACCTACTTACCTACTATACATACTCTACATTATATACATGCGTATGCTTAACGCTCTAGCTTAACATTGGCAGCGCACCTTATATTAGTATAGACTTGACCATTAAAAACTCTAAAGCAATTGTTTTTTTCACATGTTATAAATATTGATTTTGTAATCTTTCTTATAAGTACCTAAAAACCGAATCTTCATTTCCGTTGGTCATTGTTGAACGCGAACGAAGCGAAGCACCCAATTTTGCATTTTTAAAGTAAAAACTTCTTTAGTGGCGTTGCGCACTTTTTTTGGAAAGGGTAAAAACTTCTAAACTCACGTCAGGTCACGTGACCTGATTCGTAAGATAAAAATTCGTAAGACGGCGCAGGGCGCTTGCGCAAATGTTCGTGTTGTCATATTTGTGTTCGATAGCCTAATAAATGAATATTGTATTCTATCACATAAATTATAGTACTTTCATACTGATAACTAAATGCACAACGTTAATATTCAAGTTTCCACTTCTGCCGGCACTCCCGGAGTGCAACCCGTTGTTTTTATGTCTTCTTAGTTACAGTCGGGAGCTATGTTCGTATGAAAAAAAAATGTCGTTAAGGCGGGACAGCGTCCGTCGGTTCATCTGGTAGTATACAAAGGAACATCACAATACTTTTTACTAATTTATTACAACCATGAAAGAGCAATCACTTGAACGTGTTTTAATTAATTTGACACGAAGTTAGCAAACATTTCAGATTGAACATTTTATGGTACATTAGTTTTACGAGTTGGTCGAGTGTTCATATCGTAAAACTTTACTTAGAACCTTTTATTGGTGTGTGTTGTGCAACCTATACCATCGTGTATAGATAAAATCGATATTAATTAGAGATCGTCTAGTCCAGCGGTTCCGAGGAGGAGGAGGAGAAGGAGGAGGTTTTTGGTTGACGAGGTGTTTGTTTCGCCGTTTCTTCTCCTGACTGGCTAGGCTTGCAAACGATGGTAGCTTGTGGTAGTTAAGGTTAAACCTAATTATGTTTTAAAATTATCAATCTTAATAACAAATTTGTATAATTTTAAAGATATTTGCATACCATAATGTGTTAAAATATTTTGGTATTAACAAATATATTTTGTTACATCTTTTAACACAGATTTTCGGCAAATAAATAAATTTCATTTTACAAATAATTAAACTAGTTATAAATATAAATAATTGGCTTTAAAGTTAAAGTGTATGTAATTTAATATTATTTTTTATCATTATTAAAATATTTGCACACCAAAATGTGGTGGAATATGTTGACATACTTAAATATTTTTGTAACATCTCATTTACACACACATTCCACAAATAAATAATTTTCTTTCTTTCCCAAACCGTTCTTCAACTTACAGGTTTACTTAATTATTTTGTGCTGAATTTAACTTTTATCAAGGAAACGAAATAGGTAAAAATCATGCGATTTTCAACCCACTTTCGAAAGGGAAGAGGACTGAATCCGACTGAACGTTTTTTTTCAGTTCCGAGGTACGAGTAATTAGAACTTTTTACAACATAAACCAATTTTGCTTTGTTTAAGCTTGTCCTGTTAATAAGTGATCAAGACTTCACTAATAGATTTTGAGTTATTTAACAATGGACTTAACTACTTGAGGTCCCGGGTTCGATCTCCAGGTCGGTAAACAAAAATATAGAAAATGTGTATTTGCAGTTTACTTATAAAAATAACATTTCCCGGAATTGGGCTTGTGCCCGGTTGGTGATAGGCTAGCCACCTATCACACTGTCGTCTGTATTGTCTTCGATTAGTCGCGAATGCCTTGTGCCTCTGCCTACCACTTCGAGAAAGTCGATCGTGAAGATGTTTTTTTATCATTAAATAGTTTTTGTTTGAATTGTTATTAAGTTAGGGTTGTACAAATGCAGGTGACGCCACCGGAAATGGTTAGTTATCGATAAAAATATGATTACGACTTATAAACAAGACAAAAAACCGGTAGGTGAGGTCATTGGCAAATAAGGTTATGTAAGGTTTCCGCGACCGTGACAACAAAAATACGGCACTTACAAGGTTTTTTTTTACCGAGATTAAGGAAATTTCGAATGTAGTTATTAAATATCATAATTATTAAATTTGTTATTTAGCCTGTTATTTACATCAAAGGCAAAAAGAAACAGACCTTTAACTACAAAAAATACTTCAATTTCAATATTATGTCGTTTATAGGCATTCCATCATAATTTATTTACTTGGTGGCAACAAAATGCACTTTCAAAGTAAGTAAAAAGTAAGTATCTTCACGCCCATGTCCCAGAATAAGTAGGCAGAGGCACAAGGAGGACACCCATGACTAGCCGAAGATACTTAGTCCCACAATGTGATAGGTGGCAAGCCTATCGTTAACCGGGCACATATCCAATTCCGAGATACATTTTTTTTATTAGAAAATTGGAAAATCCCAAATTTCCACCTGTAAGCCTATCGCTAACCGGGCCAATAAAATAAAAAAATCAATTTATTTGCAAAATATGACGAAGAAATCGCTTAAAACTAGTTGGAAAGTACCTCCTATTTTGAAATCAGTTGAGGAACAAGAAGTACAGTAAAAAATGTATCTTAAAATTACAGTAGGATAGGAAAAAATCAAAGAAATATCTTCAAACTTATCTCCTCAATACCGACAAACAGATTTACTTTCTTTAACTTGGAAGCTACTTTAAGTTTACAGAGAGATATGGTAATGGCAACGACAATAGCTACTTATTGAATGTTTTATTGAAATGGCAGTTTCAAAGCGCTATTTGTAAAATGCATCAATTGTATCCCGTTTTAGTTTTAAAATAAACACAGAAATTGTTCCCGTTATATACAAAGCCAATTAAACTTTATATATTTCAAACTATCAAGTTATAGTAAAAATACATTTTAGGTACATAAACGCTGCTATTCTAATGTTACATATCTTCTTGCCAAGTCCTTTTTGGGCTAGGGAGATATGATCAAATGTTATGGGATAGTTTTTTTTAAAATAAACAGGCGCGTTAATCTGACAGAAAACAGTCAACGCAATTTTTATAAATAAATAAATATTCCTGGACAAGTCACAAAAATTGAATCTAAGCCCAAAGTAAGCAAATTATATGCTTGTGTTATGGGTGTTAGTCAACGATTGTAATACATAGTAATACTTAGATAGATACCAGAATAAATTTAATAAAGACCCAGACCCGGAAATGAAGACATCTAAATGTTCATCACACAAATGCCTGCCCCCGTCGGGAATCGAAACCGAGCCTCGCGATTGGTCGATTTAGTTAGACGTGTACGCTAGCCACTCGACCAACAATGCTTATGAACACTTTTTATAGAAAATTGTAACTTTCTCTTTACAGAAATGGTATGAATAAATTGATCTTACCCTAAACCTTCTTATTAATAAAGGCGGACTAAAGTACTCCAAGGCTCAGCCTGGTATTGTAGTCTGCGCTGTTAATGCTGTGATACAGACTATTCCTAACCACCATAACGTCAGTACTTGACGTGCAAGTGTTCCGGTTCTGAAAGTAAGCTAGCCGGTAAACTTACTTTTTGCTCGAGGCCTAACATCCCGGCCTTAGGCTGGCAACGCACAATTACAACCTTTGGTATCTATGCGGTGTGGATTTCTTACCATCAGGAAATCCGTCTGCTTGTTTGCCTTCCAATATCATAAAAGAAAAAAAAA
Organism: Calephelis nemesis; assembly: GCA_002245505.1. Classification (NCBI taxonomy): domain Eukaryota; kingdom Metazoa; phylum Arthropoda; class Insecta; order Lepidoptera; family Riodinidae; genus Calephelis; species Calephelis nemesis. The sequence continues at coordinate 19,818 of NJDD01003144.1, forward strand.
ACAATTTTACTCTTACTTTGAAATTGAGTCATCTCAGTGGATAAGGCAACAGAATCATAAAAAAACTGAGCAGAGTTCATCTTACTTCTCATCAGAAAGATATGTAGGAAACATTTTTTTATCTGACTCGGTCAAGTAGATTTTGGCGAGATAACTTTGATAATATACCTAACAAATAAACATTTAATTTTAAAATCGGTGCCATTTCAAGAATCTGCAGGTGTGCATTTTTTATTAAATCTCATTTACATATATTAAAGATATGTAGATGAGATTAAATAAAAAATGCGTAGACAAATTGTATTGACAATACACACATTTGGAGTGTCTGTAACATTAAAATTAAAATAATCTTAATATATTATTGTATGCCTACCTACGGCAAACAAACAAAAATATAATTTCTTACAAATGTCTTTAAATAACATTACATTTATAATAATAATTTCTTATAAATGTATAGATATACCTACGGTAAATAAACAAAAATATCATTTTTTACAATTTCGTGTATCTGTTTGTTCCTTGTAGGTTTGGTCGGGAATTTGTTGAAAATTTTCAACGTTAGTGTCATTATGTGTCCATTTATATGTTACTACTAGCAAACCCAGCGAACTCCGTTTCTGAATTTGTTTGCTATAAACCTGATGAAGCCCGAGACCTTTTCAACGAATGCAAAACCGTGGAAATCGGTTCGTGCGTTCTGAAGTTATAGCATCAGGAACGAAAACCCGACTTATTTTATGTATACATTTATGAGTTATGGCAACTTTTTAGCTCTGTGTCTAAACGGGTTTCCTCAAGAAAGCTAAATAACTTTAGTATCTGCGGCTATGCAACATGAAGGGAAAATTTCTTAAATATTGTACACATACAATTTTAATAAAAGAAGATTTTTAATAAATTCAAGATGAGACAGTGTTTTTGAGCGTCTTTCATGAGTACCTTAACCAAACCTTATGATCAGCTGGATTACTCTTGAATCTCGATATCAGAACAATTCTAAATTGGAATCGTACAAGTCATTTTAGGTAGGATTTTTAACATTTAGTGACAAATAAATTCAAGGAATTCGATAAAATAATTTATTGATTACTGTTAACTATATGTTAATAATTCGCCAGTATAGTGCTCAAAAGTACCTAAAATGACATAGGTAGTCGATTCCAATTTACAATATTGCATTGTTTTTATGATATTGGAAGAAAAACAAGCAGACGGATTTCCTGATGGTAAGAAATTCACACCGCCTAGAGACACCAAAGGTGGTAATGATGCGTTGCCAACCTGACAAAAAAATCGAAAAAAAAATGAATTAAGTTTTAAGATTCATCCCACAGATTGGAAAGAAAGTTCATCTATATTCTTTGTTAGGGGCTACAGACCAAGACAAAGGGAAATTACTGCAAAAAGCCAGGTGGAGAAACTAGTGTTATTTACTTACTATAATCTAGTGTAAGGCTGGTCGCGCTTGAACGCAGGCCTGTGGGTCGCATGGCCGCATGGTCACGGATACAGTAGGTGTTTAGTGAGCGCTTAGTCATTGCGCACGAGTCGTCGCACCGCGCCGATACTTTTAAATCGTGATAAATGTGATTGTAAACATGGGCTTCCTTGGTGTATCTTTTTCTGTGTTTAAAAAGTGTCCCACTTTAAAATGGAATAAAAAGAAACGCAGGTAAATTTTTATCTGTCTCTGCAAGATCAAGGTAAACTGTTATCGTTTGATAAGTTTGGAAATAGCATGCCATCTACGGGTAATTTTAATATCCTATCTTTTATAATATGTATGAGATATGGTTACTAGAGTTTTGTTGCGTCTTTTGTTGATAAAACTACAGTGATAGTTTGGTAATAGTATCGTTTACTGTAGATAGGTTATTGAATTTGACCGTTAATGTATGTTGGGTATCGGTTATTTTATATTTGAGTTAGTGCTATCATGATTTCTCTCGTTTCCGTATTATCAGTATTTGTTTTAGAAACATCTACATGTTATCTACAAAAATAATTTATTTTCTTACAAACAGAATATAAAGCATATTTTATGGTCTTAAATTGCAATCATCAATTTAATCCGTCGTATAATCTGTATTGGATACAGATTTCTTAATCGTAGGAGACCTACGTCGAAGTAACTAGCTTGTAAAATCCGTGTTACAAAAACTATGAAAGCAATTTAGCTATCAAAAAATATCGATTTTTAACGACTAAATAATTACGTTGCGTATTTATCAAAACCGGTCGGTTGAAAAATATAGACTTCAATACTAAATACTGCCTATTTTTTATAAATTACAAACTATGCGATCTTGGCCGGCTTCCGATAAGGTTCGCCGAGCATCACGTTGTTGACCTTAACCACACAAATAATCCAGTTGAGCCAGCTTTTTAGTTACATTTAAGTAGACGTTTCTTTGACAACTTGGTAAGGGCAAGAAGTAGGTATGAGACTTTATCAATATTTAAAAAAATGCACAATAGTACGCAGCGCAGCGAAAACTTAACAATGATTAGGTAGTTAAGGAGTAGTACTACTACTCCTAAATAATTAGTTAAGTAGTAGTACTATTCCTCCTTAACTAATTATTTTTAAGTACTACTGTAGTAGGAGTTATAACTTCTAAAAAAATATTACAAAACTACAGTAAAGTATAGTGTACCTACCTTATTTTAGCTTTATTATAGTTACTACAAAGTACCTAATTAAGATTTTTTATTGATTATTGTTTTGTGCATATACCTAATGAATTTAAAGTAGGTTAGTTTAGACATAAAAATTCTCTTTTATAACCACCGATGGAAAAGAGGGGTGTTATAAATTTGATGTCCCTCAGTGTGTGTATGTTTTTGTGTGTCTATGGTATCATAACTTTTAAACCGATTGACTGAGTTTGTTGCGATTTTTTTTGTTTGAAAGCTGATGTAATTAAAATGGTTCTTTACTTTATTTCGGACCTGAGGGGTTATCAAAACAATTAAGTGCAAGATTATTAAAAATGAAGATTAATAATATTATAACGCAAAAATGTGTATGATGATTTGTGTGTAGGCTGCATTAAGCGGCGTCGGCTTTTCTATATCATACGAGCTATTTCCCGCGGTTTCGCCTCTCTCTTCAAACTGTTTAGTGCTTAACAAAAACAAAAATACCTAGATATCGGGGCAAAATTCAACACAGGCCCTACATCAATGTTTAATTTGCTTCCCTGCCAATTTAACTAAAATAGATTCAACTTTCAACTGTTTTGAGATGACAACGAAACACACACACAAACACACACACACACACACACACATACAAACACACACACACACACACACACACACACAAACACACACACACATATTTTGTCATTCCTAAAATTAGGAAATATATTGTATCGTTCTAATTTTATTTGCTAAACAAATGTTTGTCTATAGTACTAATATTATAAAGAGGATAGATTTGATTTTTGTTTGTTTGAAACGAATAGGCTCTGAAACTACTGGACCGATTTCAAAAAATCGTTCACTTTTGGAAAGCTACATTATCCCTAAGTGACATAGGCTTTGTTTCATCAAAATCGGTGAAGTAGAAGCCAAGTTACGCAGGCGAAGCTGCGTGAAACTGCTAGTACAAAAACGTTTAGATTTAAGTGAATGACTTCATTGTTACAACTCAGTAGCTATAATTTGTTACTTTAGAAGTTTCTCACTAGCTATCTCAATACTGATAACAAATTTTACAATATAGGTCATAAAGTTTGACACAAATAGTTCTGAAGGTAAAAAGTATTATAATATGTGTCTCAAGTTTTTGAACATCATTCTTGGACTTTTTAGTATGACTAAATTAAGGTTGAGGAAATTTCTAGTAGTACCTATAAGTGAAACTAAAAACAGACTCCAGGACTGATTTTTAATTACATAAACAAATTTGATGTTAATTTAACAATTATGCATTTTCTGGAAAATTCTAAATGTAACAGAGGTTTTTGAACTGTGCTCGTATATACATTTGTGTTTATTCTAGAACAAGTGTAGCTAGAATATGGAGGCATATGTTTCTCGGCACAGCATTCTACCACCAGTAGTCTAGTTGGTACCCATTTATCCTATGCTCGCATCTTCCAAGCTGACAAGCAGAATGACAGATGTAGACCATCTTCTATTTAAATGATCACTCAAAAAACATCAGATATTTAACGCATTTGTAATACTATGAACTCTCTATCACAAACCCCTCTTTTTTTAAACAAACTTATGCGTCATAAACGTTAAAAACAAGATACACAATTTAAATATTTTTTTTTGCATGAAAAAAAACAGGAAAACCATGCTAAATGTGTTAATAACCTGAATCATAAATTATCTTAATCGTTTTACTAATTTATTAAACTTGTTTTTTACATTTTAGAAGTGTTATCAAATAACATTTAATTTTTAGATGTAAAGTTAGTAGTTTGAAGTAAATTGTGTATAAAAAACTATTATCATCTTTTTAATGTTGACCCTAGATTTTTTTAAGTTTTGGTGCTGAATTAGGGTTGGCAACCGCCCCGCTATTTGTGCGACGTCCCGTTTCTGAAAACTTTGAGATCTCCCTCTCAAATCTCAAATCGTACGCGAGTCGCCAAATTTAAAAAACAGTATCTTCACGCCCATATCTACAGAAAGGTAGGCAGAGGCTAAACCAGGGCAAATACGATTAGCCGAAGACACATATCCAATCCGGAACTGCAAAATTGGGGAACCCGCATTTTCTTTTTGCTATCCGATCCAGGGATCGCACCTGGGACTTCATGAAGTGAAGTCCAACAAAAATTATATTTTCTTTTTGCTGTCCGACCCAGGGATCGCACTCGGGACGTCACGAAGTCAAATCCAACACCTGGACCGCTAGCGGTCTAGACCACAGAGGCGAAATATTTATATTAAAAATACTTAAACAACACATGATTAAAAAACCAAAATATAAATTGGTCCCACAATGATAGGTGACAAGTCTATTGCCGACTGGGCACATATAAAATCCCGGGCAACTTTATTCTTATTAAATAATATAACCTAAAGCAACCAAACCAAAATTCCATCACGACATCTTACGTGACATTTGTTTAAACATTTACTTTTCATGAGGTACGTCTGTTGAATGGCAACTTATCTGGGTTTTATCAAATGTGCATACATTATTTTATCAACTTCAAAAAGTAGATGGTTTCATTAATTCTACTGCATGTTTTTGTATGTTTATTACATGATTACTCAGTAGTGGGATATTGATGAAATTTATATTGAATTAGTAATCTATCTTGCGAGAAAAATTCAAATCACAGCGTGTAAGGGAAACCGTTAATACGCTTAAATTATTTAAACAAAACAGTCCCCAATCATTTAGATATAGCTACATTTTAAGGTAATATTATGTGTGTTTGCGTTAGTTTAGTTTTGCACACAAACATAAACACTCAGTGTTTAAGTTTGAACAAACCAGTAGTCGGATTTGTTTCGTAATTAGAACAAAAACAAAGTTTTTTCAAAAAAAAGTGTCAAAAATGAAAATCTGAGGAACACTGAACACACAAACAGATTTGAATTAGGAACCATCTTTTTGTCCGGAATTCGTTTGGAAAAATATCAGTGATATTTGTAACAATTTAACTGACGCGTTTTAACAATTGTAATTCCTAGGTTTGTTCGTTTTCATTACTTTCATTATAATTTATCACACGTTTTAGATAGATCCCATTTTTTCTTGACGCAGGATCCAAACCTGGAACTCCATTAACTTCGAACGTACCTAAGTGTAGTAAGTTAACAACAATTTCGAACTGCAGATCCCAGGTTTTCGAACGACATTTTTGTAACATTTATTTACATTTATTTCACTTCAATTTAAATTTAAATGTTATTCACGTATAAAAACTCGTAATCGTAAAGATTAAATCAAGTTATGTGCTTCTTTGTTTTCATGACTTATATGTTTGTAATTTTTCATTGCTACAAAATTTATTATCTAAAGTGAACCGGATATTATTAAAATTAGTTACAAAACCATGTGAATTGTAGTTTCATAATAAAAATTATATTTGAAATTTTCCATCGTTGGCGCTTGGTAATATTTCCAAATATTTATATTTTAAAGTAAAAAACAGTTGTACTGTTTTACATGTCACTTATAATTAGTATTTTGTAAGTAGTCTTGCGGTTTCGCATCATTAGGACTAAAACATAAACTAACTTTTATAAATAAACGGCTTAATATACTAAACTAGCCGTTCCGGTGAACTTCATATCGCTTCACATTGTCAGCTACTAACAGTTTGTATGAAAAAAAAATAAAGTGTTGATCCCCATTTTTCCTACAATTTTTCAGGTTTATATTCTTATGACCCGTTTCATCCGTTCAAGCGTGATGCGATAAGCGCGAGAAATCGGGATTTTTTTATGTATGTAAATTATACAATTATAAAAGATAACAAAAACAAAAAATTGGGTTTCATTCGGGGATATGGGCGTGAAGATACTTTTTTAAAGATGTCCCTAAAAAAATGTCGGGATTTATGAGACATTTTCACAAAACATTTTAACCGACTCTAAAAAGACTCAGCTCGACCGTATGTTCTTTTTGTATGTTTGTTACACGATAACTAGGCCGGAAACAAACTAAATTGTGATAAGTAAGGTTAGAGATATGCGTAAAAGATCATTTAATCCTACTTTTCGAACCAGAACAGGGCAATGGTGAGCGCCATCATTAAAGCGGCAGAAACAAATAGATCGGAGAAGAGAAACCATCGGAAAAACTCGGTAGTTCAAAGTAAGAGTTAAAATTTAAACAAGCCATACTACGTTTGGTTATCTACGGCTGGACAGGCATACAACAATAAGGTTTCATAAAACAATGTCAGGTAGATCAACAATTTAAAAGTCCAATTTAAAAAATACTGTTTTGTACTTCATACGCAATAAAATGAACAATGGCCATACCTAAAATGGCCGACAACGGTAATTAACATAAATCTTTGTAATTCCATTTTTCCATGGCGTGTCATGGAAAAATGGTGTGAATAATTACTTTTTATAACGTATCACGACGTTTAGTTAATAAACTAAAGCCGACTAATTAATAAACATGGACTAAAGTACTACAAGGTTCTACCTGGTATTGTAATCTTTGTTACACTTTGATACAGACCATGATATTTACTTAAAAGTATTTTCACGCTCATATCCCCGCAGAGGTAGGCAGAGGCACAACCTGGGCACCCAACTAGCCGAAGACACTAAGCCCCACAATGTGATACGTGGCAAGCCTATCGCCAACCAGGCACCAGCAACATTTTTTTATTAGAAAATCAGAAGAACCCAATTTTCTTTTTGTTGTCTGACCCGATTCGAACCCAAAACCTCAAGTCAAGTCCAACAACTGAACAGCTAGACCACAGAGGCAATTTATTTTATTTACTTAATTTTGCACTTACTTTAGTCTATGTTCATAAATAAGACGATAGGTGTTTTTAAGTAAAGGTTTTATATTATGAAAGTAATTTTATTACATTTCTTAAAGGAAACTCCACTTAGCCTTTTGTTACCTAAACCACAGAATAATATGTTGGTACCCGAGGCTTAAAACCGACTTTAAAATTACATGTTTTGTAACGGTAGGTACTTTTCGATTCTAGCGATTTTAATAACTGGATACCGTGCCCAAATTTTATATCTTTACTCTTTATATCGGTACTCTCTCCATAACGTCTACAAATACCGATACATACATACCCTTACCTTATTAAGGTAGGTACGAGTTAAATGAGACAAGCAGCAACAGAGATATCCTCGACTGAAGAAGGTGCCTGGAACTGGGAATATTTAACCAATTGTAACAGCATTACATCTGGTACCGGTCTCGCCCTAAGGCCAGTATTGCTGATACTCTCTGACTACTTCGCAAGGAACTTGGCGTGAAGTATGGACATATGTTACTACAATCTTACATCTAAATGTTACGAGCTAGTCTATACTAATAATGGGTACACAAATTGGTACTTTTTATTTCACTTTTGATTTTATTGACTTCAATGACTTTAAATATAACTTCACCAACGAATTAACACATACGAATCTACAACACCAGCTAAACTGGATATTGTGATTTTTAAACACTATCGCTTCTATTATCACTAGGTACACTACACTGGATATTGTAATAAAAATAATGGTAGTAGAAAACAATACGCAGCAACTTGTCCGGGTTACTCTATTGTTAGTATAACCAACATGGATTTTAGGATTAGTAGCGCCTATTATAAACTTTCTGTAACACCCCAAAAATGCCAAAAGCGACGGTGCTTTTCCAATCCTAACTATTTTTATAACATTGAAAAACAAATAATTTTTAGAAATCCATATAACATATAGTAAAACACGATAAAGATATATAAAAATAAAAAATAAGTAAAATAAATATTCCCGGACAAGTTACACAAATTGAATCTAACCCCAAAGTAAGCAACTTATATGATAGAAATACTTAAAGAGACACTAGAATAAATTTAATAAACACCCAGTCCCGGAAATTCAGATAGGAATGTTTAACGCACAAAAGCCTGCTCCCGTCGAGAATCGAACCCGATCGAGCCTCGCAGTTGATCGGTGTAGTAAGAATCTGCTATGATATGATGAAGACCTATTTAAAATCTTTGTTCACGCTGACTTCCTTTGAGTATTCTTGTACACGACAGCTCAGTAATAATTGTAATTACCTTTAATTATACCTTGTGAATTGATTTATCAAAGTACCTTGAGCTGGTCTCGACATCGGACGTCAAACGTCTCTCCTAGAAGCTATTGTTATTAGGAAAAGTTTAAAAGCCGTGATAAAATAACACGCAATAAGAGAGAGTAATAAAATCTTAACTTTATATTTCTTATCATTTTTATACTGCCTAACGTAATTAGCATAGTAGGTTTAATTACGAGTATTCCCAGCTTTATTGCTTAAAATAATATAATCATTTGTTGAATGTAATAAATTTAATGTTAAACACTGAGCTTATGGGTTATAAACATTAGTAAGTACCTGGATGACCGAGCTTTGCCCGGTATTTTTTTTATAAATTGTGTTTTTTATAAATTGTGTTTTTTATAAATTATATTTAAGTACGACCCAAAATATAAAATTTCTTAGCAAACACTCATTGACTTCGTGTCACTTAACAACGCCATCTGCT
>NJDD01003144.1:29741-49066 GCA_002245505.1 Calephelis nemesis
ATTTATGTATTAAACTAACACACTGTAAAAGTAATATATGTTATTTGCAGTTAAAAAAATATTTTTTTTCTTTATTACAATATTTATGGCAAGACTAGGTATAATCATTTGTTGAATGTAATAAATTTAATGTTAAACACTGAGCTTATGGGTTATAAACATTAGTAAGTACCTGGATGACCGAGCTTTCCCCGTATTTTTTTTATAAATTGTGTTTTTTATAAATTATATTTAAGTACGACCCAAAATATAAAATTTCTTAGCAAACACTCATTGACTTCGTGTCACTTAACAACGCCATCTGCTGGAATTTATTGCTCACAAAAAATAGTATTATTATTCGCCAATAGATGTCAGGAAGAGTCATATTTTTTAGTTTAAACACGAATAAAACAACATTTTCTAAAAATGATTCCTAGGTAGATCGATTTATCGCCCCCGAAACCCCCTACATACTAAATTTCATGAAAATCGTTCGGGCCGATTCCGGGATTCCAATTATATATATACGAAAATTGTTCATTTAAAGATATAAGATAAATTGGGAAACAGAGAGATTTTGTTGATTACATATTTAAATTTGTTATTCAAAAATGCGTTTATAGTTTACTGGAATTGGCAAAAAATACGTCCATTGTCTCAAAGAAAGAGATATTAGAAAACTGACATTAACAAAAAAAAAGAGATCCTAATCTAAGCATTTGATGTTGGGTTTCAATCTAGCATCGGTTTGAGAACTACACCTACATATTGGGGAAACTGTAGCTACCAACACATTGGGGTAACTATACTCGTAATAGTTTACGTATCGGTGAAACTAACTTCACCTAAATATTTTTATTTTTTCTTGTCCCTCTGACGTGGTGGTCCTTTCTTGGGTCGAATTTTAGAAGGTCTATATCGATAAAGACCTATCCGCCCTTTTTTGTAACAATAAATTCATTTATAACATTAAAAAAATACAGACGGTGACAGGGCTTACTGGTATTGATCTTTTCTTTTCTTAGTTTTATTTTTTTGTTCATCTCATGTTTTCTTTGACTTTTTTATTTGTATAATAATTTTATTTTTGTAACCAATTCTGCGTTGCCCTCACCAAAGTACATATTAGGTTAACTATAGTTACTAACCCATTGGGGTAACTATAGTTATTTACGTATCTGGGGATCCATAGTTACCTACGTATCTGGATAAAATATGCAAACCTCAAATTAAGGGTTTTTAGCAATATTAAATAGGCATATCATTATACTTTATTCATCGAATGGAGACCTAACTGTATCAGTTAACTTGTCTTCTTATGTTGAAAACCTTTTATTTATTTATGTTTATTGTACACCAAACACAATTAGTTTGTTAAAAAAACGAGTTTAATGCCTATTGAAATTTTCCATCAGTTAACCTTTGGGCCAACAGAGAGTGAAGTTTACAGGTGCCACACAAATAATAATAAACGATGTTAATAGTTTTACAACATTATGTTAATTATTAAACTGTGCATACTATTCACAAGGATACACTTAATTATAAATAGGTACAAACATACTTATCTCAAAGACAAATATTGTAGACCAAAACCAATATTGTGAATGTAGTAAATTTGTGTAAATAGTATATACTGTATACACAAATTTATTTATAAATAATAAACTAAAGCTGTATAAGTGTATATTCTGTGATCTAAAGGTCCGGGAGTCTGACTCAACTTAATGAGGTACCGGGCGCGATTTCCGGGTCGGGAAACAAAAAAAAATATGTTTATTCAATTTTCTTATAAAACAACGTTGCCCTAGATTGGATATTTGCCCGGTTGGCGATAGGCTTGCCAACTATGACATTGTGCCCTGGTTGTACCTCTGCCTACCTCTAAAGGAATATGGGCGGGAGTATTTTAATATCTTCCTATTATATTAATAGTAAGTAGTATCTTCACGCCCATATCCCCGAAGAGGTAGGCAGAGGCACAACCAGGGCATCCACGACTAGCCGAAGATAGTAAGTCCCATAATGTGATGGGTGGCAAGCCTATCGCTAACCGGGCACGTTTCCAATCCCGACCAACTTTTTTAATAAAATTTTATTTTATTAAAAATTGGAAAAATCCAATTTTCTTTTTTGTTGGCCGACCCGGGATTCGAACCCGAGACCTCATGCAGTCAAGTTAGTAATATATTAATAATTAATTAAAATATTACACCTATAACCTAACAGTTGAGAAACTAAAATTAACTATCATTTCGTGATTGTCTAGATAAAATAGCATTTTACTAGTTTTTAAATTTGTCCCTAGTGTCAGCTTGTAATTTCAAGATGGTATTGGCGTGTAAGTTATATTATTAAAGAGTTGGTAATGCAAGTAGATTGGTGCTGTAGAATAAATAGTAGGTGAGTGTCAGCATTTATTGTGCGAAGGTTTGGTTAGGGTATTAGAAAGAAATTCAAATGTTGATTGAAGATCTATCTCTAGAGTGTAGTGGGGATAAAAAGGAATAGAAGATAATGTACTTTAGTTTCTATGATGGTGACGTAGGGATATAATTAAATAAAGCTGCCAAGTGCAAGTCGGACTCGCCCATGAAAGGTTCGGCAGCAGCAATAATGATATAAAAGTTCTTCCAATAAAAAACTTCATACATACTTTACAGTTGTTACTTTTCAATTTGCGCGAATTTATATCAAAGACATTCATACTCGAATATTGAAATGCTTTTGCTTAACGCTAGCGCGATTCTAAACAACACAGCGCCATTTTTTCATAGTAAAGAACAACTACTTTAAGTGTTGGTGTTACAGAACCTATTAAAAAGATACTTACTAGACTCGTTACCAATTTTCGGTAAAAGTTTACACGGTAATGTACATAACAGATTTTTTTTAGTTTAATCGTTTAATTATTTTAGAAGTTACAGGATGGGGGACACACATTTTATCACTTTGGAAGTGTCTCTTGCGCAAATTGTTCGGGTTAGAAAAAATTCAGTAGAAACCTCAATATAATTTTGAAGACTTACTCATAGATACTCCACACTTATGTATATGATGGGAAAAAAGTAGTTTCAGGGGAAATACCAACTATAACACATAATCATGGTCACCGGCAGCAGAGTGCAAGGGGGTTCAACTGCACTCCCCTGTTCAGAAAGAAAGTAGATAGAAAAAATTACCTGACTGAACTTGAAGGAGAGTAAAGCTTTTCGATACTATGTATGTATGTATGTTTGTTTGTGTTCGTATGTAAATATGTATGTTCCTATACATGTTTATTTTAATGTTTTATATTAGTTAATAGTATGTATACCTAAATAGAGATCCACCCCCCTGAAAATAACCCTTTCGACGCCCATGCCCATAATTTACTGTTATTTTTTTATTTTGGCGTGGAAATCCCAATACGGATCACAGAATACATTACTCCTACAGTTTAGGAAAAAACGGCTATGACATTCAGACGGACAGACAGACAGACATGACGAATTAATAAAAGTTCCGTTTTTAAACTGTTGGCTGCGGAACCCTAAAAACGAAGTTGGTTACGATATTAAAAATACAATCAAAATCACGCAGTAAAAAAATGAAACGGTTAGTTGAGAAGAATTCGTCAAACGTACGTCATCATAGTCGAGAATAGAAAATACTAGAACTTTTACTAACTTCAGTTTTGTAAGGTAAAATTTATAATTATCAAAGTAAGTCTGTATGAGGGCCTGGCTAGACTATTTTTATTATTATAGTCATTAAACTGCAGGAAATATCAATACAATAAGAGTGTGTTAATGGTTAAATAATGGTTTTAAGGAATTTTTTGGAAGCGAGCAACAAAAACTGTAACGTGAAGTTGCTGGTAACTTAACAGAAAAAATAAATAAGGTAAACGCAGCTAACTAAGAGGGGATCTATGATCTATGGTAGTATATTCCGAGGTATTTAGAAAAATGGTATTTTCAGGTAATTTACATGTTCTTTTTGTCTTTAAGATACATCATTCAATTAATTATCTATCTGTGCATATGTACATGATCAAATTAATACTTTAATGTGCGCACGTTTTAAAATAATAGGCTAGTTAGACGCAGACAGATGACTTGAGCTCATGTTCTATACATTTTGGACTTCATGCACGTAAGTACAAGGATTTTCTAAAAAGTGTTTTACATAAAAAGGATATTCTACGTGAGTTTTGGTTTAGTTTGGTTTATTGAAAGAGTTAAGTTTTTTATCGGAAACACTTAACGTTTGATTATTTTCTATACAAATTGACGAGAAAATAAGATTTTAAAATAACTCGGCATTAGATGCACAATATTTTAGATGGTTTTTAATTGCCGATGTCGTTGTATTTACATCGGAATAAGATTGAGGAAGTAGTTAATCTCGTGGTATTAACAGACGTTAAATACAGAGTGTTCTTTAAAGTAGGTATAGTACGTATGTTCAGCATCGAATTGAGCATTTAGATGCATTTTTTTAAATGAAATAATATGTCCTAATAATTTCAATCAATGTTATTGTCAATTATTTCCTATAATTGTGTAGTGTTTCAAAATAATTGTGTATGTGCTTCGTTCTCGTGGTTCTTAAATACTAGGTGGTAATATTATCTTGTAAAAAGAAATAGTTTTTGTTTTTATATAAATATTCTTTTTTAATGACTGAATTAGTGCCATAATGAGAATCTCCTATTGTGATAATATTGTTAATGTTGATTTAATAATTTTAAGTTTAAAGTATTTAAGTAAGTTTAAAAAAGGTGAATTAAACTAGTTTATGATTAATACTAGTAAAAATTGTAAATGATAACACTTGGTATTTGAATACCCACTATATGCATAGCAAAAAGCAAAAAAAAAATGTTTGCTTTTGCTACTACTACTAAGACTGATTTAATATCCAAAGGTAATAATAAATAGACTTGATTGTTAAACACCGTGTATTCTTTCTACCCACCTCCTTTCCTTAGTATTTTGTACACTCGGAATTAGAAACAAAATGCCTCGGAATTAAGATTTTTACATCGGAATTAGCCGCTTCTGAATTCTTCTCAATTTACTAATTTATTTAAAAATTGTAACAAACATTTACTGTCAAACTGTGAGTACATATCGAAAATAGAATAAATAACACTACAGACAAAAATAGTCAACTTTACAGCAAGGTATAATAAATACTTAATTTTAATTGTTCTTTCGAGTTTTGGTGAAAATACCACGGAATTAGCTGCGTTTACCTTACTTAGTTAGGTAAGTGCAGTTAAACTGCAAACACTGACTCCAACTATTTTATTGGGTAAGACGTCGAGTTTGGTAATGCCTTTTTTGAAAGATGTTTCCAAAAAGGTCCCACATGCATTTCATCAATATCCTTCTAGTAGTTTTCGAGTTTGAGTTGCATACATTTTTTAATTATCTTGGCGAAATTGGAAAATATATGCACTATTAAGTATAACTCAAAACCCACTAGGCGGACCATAACGAAACTAGTATGCGACCACCTTGGAACCATTACCTATCTTTCTACAAAAGAACCATCAAAATCGGTTGGTTATTGCCACAGTAATCACGTAACAATCATACAAAAAAACCGACATTTTGCACTCTGGGAGTGCCGGCAAAAGAGAAAACTTAAATAATTAACATTGTGTATTTTTAATATGTTAGAATGGTTAGGGAATAATTTTGCACGAATTGCTTTAATTATCAGTATGAAAGTACTATCATTTATGTGGTAGAATACAATATTCATAAATCGCGCTATCGTACACAAACATGACAACACGAACATTCGCGCATGCGCCCTGCGCCGTCTAACAAATTTTAGATCAGTTCACGTGTCCAGACGCAAGCTTAGAATTTTTCACCCAATCCAAAAAAAGTACGCAACGCCGCTAAAGAAGTTTTCACTTCAAAAATTTAAAAAATGCAGTCAAATTGAGAACCACCTCCTTTTTGGAGTCTGCTAAAAAATAGCTAGATACGCAAGATTATATTTTAAATTTATGCCACACTTTCGTATACAAATTGTCAAAATTACACAATATTTTAGTTTTTTTGACATCAAAACTACAAGAGTTAAAATGTCTACAAAAAATATCTTTCAACATCTAAATTGCTAAAAGGAAGTAGTAAATAGTGGTAACGTCATTTCACAAAAACCAGCATTAGTCTAAACGTTCATTGCAAAACATAAAGTAACATTGAATTGGGTTGTAATGGATTTGTAATGATTGTCTAACTTCAAAGTTAATTACACTTTAAACAATTAAAAAAACAATACCACTGGAAATACTGGAGACAAACAATCAAAACAAAATTACGAAGAAGAAATTAGGTACACAAATCAATGTACCTAACTCAAAAAATATTTGTTATGATATTAAAAGTCAAACAGACGGATTTCCTGATGGTAAGAAATTCTCGCCACGTAGAGACACTAAAGGTGGTAATGATGCGTTACCAACCTTGTTAAACCTCGAGCAAAAGTAAGTTCACCGGCTACCTTACTCTCCGAACCGCAACAAGTCAACGGCAAGCACTGAAGTTATGGCGGTTGGAATAGGCAAGACAGTAGTACCAATCCGGGCGAGTTGCTGCGAAACTCTACCTCTTAGTAGAATGTCACGGTGTTAGTGACGGTGTGCATATGTTCAACTTTTGCCAGCTGCCTGGCAGGAAAGCAGGTGGTCTATTCTGCAAAAGAATCCAGACCGACATGGGGAAGTAAATGATTAACTTTTGACGTCTAGGCTCTTGGTAAAATATCAAGAAAAGGTCAAAGAAAAGAAAAGGCGAAACACCACTGTGACTAATATTACTAACAAATTTATACAAATAATTCCTAGCTACTTTTGAAATCTTTAAAACTCGGAAACTATGTAACTTATGTAACTTTAGCGTATTTATGAGTCTGTGGATGTATGGTATATGAACTTTAGAAAACCACTTTTGTTACTTATCGACTCACTCAATTGTAGATCAAAAATCTAATCTACTTTCAGATTATCTAGAAATAGTTCAAGGTACGCATATAAAAAGGATAATCTAAAATCTTAAAATTGTTAATAATCAGTGTCAATAAAGTAATACAAAAGTTATATTTGGATGTAAAATAATATTTACTAAGTTTCTTCAATTTTGCAACCGTAATTTTATACATGACTAGCAGTTATACGCAGCTTCGCCTGCGTAACTTGGCTTCTACTGCATCGATTTTGATGAAACAAAATCGACTATACACTCAGGGATAACGTAGCATTATTAAGGTGATAGAATTTTTGAAATCGGTCCAGTAGTTTCGGAGCCTAATTATTTCAAACAAACAAACAAAAATCAAATATTATAATATTAGTACAGATCTTTATAATATTAGTACAGACAATATGATCCCTCTATGATCACGGAAGTGCCCCCGCCAAATCGAGCAAAAGCGAAGCGCCAGGGAACAAACTAACCAACCGAACTGGTTTCCTACCCAAAACATGTCCGGAACCGGATGCTCAAGATCACGAGAAGCCGGTTGAAAAAATCAAGTAAATGTGACGGCATATCAATTTACATAACGTACCTACGTCAGGTCTGTATGGCAACCATGAAGCTATAGACTACTACCTGACACACTCCTAACAGTGAAGTGTGATAAACTGATATAATATCCAAATATTGCTGACTCTCTCTAATATAACGGCCATCTTTCAGAGAGTCTTGTGAAGTCATACAACAAGGTCATACTGAAAAAAAAGCAGTACATTAGAGACAGTCAGTAAAATTTGGAAATGACATCATTTCTTTGTTAGGAGTTAATCTCCAGTAGTAGTCTATAGCTTCCTGATGGCAACCTTTACGTGAATAGCATTTCATATGTTTTTTATTATTGTTAGATATTTATCCAGAACATCCTTTGTCCCAAAGGCTTTAATCTATCTTTTTGCTTTTAACTATCATAAATGAAAGAACTCTGTTTCTACTTTTACTCTACTCTGTGATTTCTCCTACTTTGTTTCTTCTGCATATCAATGACATGTTTCAAATTAGCAACACTCATTGCTATGCAGACGACACTACTGGGTAAGCGTTATATTTTGGCCGGCATAATATATCTGAGCCAGAGCCAAGTTGTGTCTAAAGTTGACAATCTTTTGTCTAAAATTTCGTTTTGGGGCCAGCAGAATCTGTTGCAATTTAACCCTAGCAAGACACAAGTTTGCGCATTTTCCGCTAAAAAGTCTCCCTTTGTCGCATCTCCTCAATTTGAGAGCGATTCCCTAACTGTCACAGCCTGCATTGGTATACTCGGCATTGACATTTCGAGTGATGTTCAATTTCGTGGTCATCTGGAGGAGAAGGCTAACACAGCCTCTAAAAAAACTTGGTGTGCTCAGTAAAGCGAGACAGTATTTCATGCCGACCCATCGCTTATAACTATACAAAGCGCAAATTCGGCCTTATATGGAGTACTGTTCTCAACTCTGGACAGGAGCTCCACAGTACCAGCTCCTTCCGTGTGACCGCATTCAACGTAGAACAACTTGAATTGTCAATGACCGGGCAACTACCAATCGGCTTGATTCCTTGGCGATGCGTAGAGATGTTGGGTCACTCAGTGTTCTCTACCAAATCTATCGTGGAGAATGCTCTGAAAAGACGTTGTTTGGTTTGATTCCTGCCACTGATTTCCACCTTCGGACATCGCGTCAGAGCTTAAGGTATCATGCCCATCATCTTGAGGCATGGAGATCTCCAACTGTGCGATTCCGAAGACATTTCTTACCCCGCATAACACCTTTGTGGAATCAAAATTACCGGCGGTTACAAACGACTATGTCTTAAGTAACTTCAAGAAAAGAGCGTACTCATTCTTTACAGGTAGGCAGCGCATCTGTAAAATTCCTGGTGTTGCGGATGTTCGTGGGCGAAGGTAATTTCTTTCCATCAGGTTAACCACTTGCTCGTTTGCCTCCTCTTCTATAAAATAAATACTTGACTTTTAAAAGTAGTAAAATCAAAACTGGTTAACTAAATATCTTATTATCGAAATGGATCTTCTTGATGGTCGTGAGAAAATGCATTCAAAATTGGATTAGAAAAAATCACGTGGTATCATAAACGGTGTACCTACAAAGCGCAAAATCCTAACCTTGTTTGGCTTTAGCAGCTTCGTACACTTCTTTTTTGTTATTTCTTGTTTATTGACAAGGCACGACAAAACCGGTTTTTATCTTTTACGAGCTAGAAACCGGATTTTCAAGATCATGATAATCCAATTAAAACGATTAACGAAAATGCGATTCATTCATTTACAATTACAGTTTACATTGATGTCAACAAGGCAGCCTTTTGCATAAATAAAATTTATAAATTTTATGTAATATGTATAACAATTATTAATATTAAACCTTGATTACAAACGGAAGTAGAGCAGTTGGATATAGTAATCCAATCCATACCAATCAGACTTTATAGTAACGTATCCTACTTTATGTTTGGTAATTATACTTTTAACTACAAATAAAGTATGCAAAAATACTTTATGTTCAACCTTTACTATGATGCGTAAACAAAATACAATAATAAATAGTACAGTAGCAAATTGGCAATAAGTATATACTTAAAAATGCATCTGATAGCTTAACAAATTAAAAAAAATCTTACCTACTCTTCATTCCCCAATAAAGCATCAATAAATTCAATTAAAAATGAATTGTTTGATTTTTTTAAGGTATTGGAAGGCAAACAAGCAGACGGATTTCCTGATGGTAAGAAACTCACGCCGCCCAGTTTGTTTATTTAAATTTCAATTATGTTGATTGTCAGTTGGATAATTTTTGGATTTTTTTTTTCTTCGTAATACTTTATTTTTTCTCTATCCAAGCTAGTTTATACGTTTTTTTCTTGTCACAAAAAGTTGGCAACCCTAGTTGGATACTATATTTAGTCGAACATTACTTGAATAAATAACAAATAGTTCATATTTATACAGTATCGCCGAATTTTGCCTTTTCGTACTGTGCTATTTATTATTCGTAACATTTTTGAAACTTGCAAAAGAGGCTCAAATATTAGTCAGTTTATTTATGATAATGAAAGGGAAACAAGCAAACGGCTTTCCTGCCGGTAAAAAATTGACGCCGCCTAGAGACACCAAACGTGGTAATTGTGTATTGCCAACCTGAGGCCGGGATGTTAGGCCTTGAGCAAAAGTAAGTTTACCGGCTACCTTACCCTCCTAACCGGAACACGTCATGACGTTATGGCGGCAGGAATACGTAAGACGGTGGTACCAATCCGGCTGAGTCGCTGCGAAACTCTACTTACTACCTAGTCAGATGTCACGGTGTTAGTGACAGTAAGCCTATGCTCGCCTTTTCGTAACATTTTAAAAATATGTAACGGAGGCTCAAATATAACTCAGTTTTAACATTACTTTTAGAGGATATGAGTTGAAAATTAAATTTTTATATAGGTATGTCAACATTAGATAGAGCAGATACCTATATTTTTATATGTGATAATACCGTCGTAATGTTAATCTAGGCGAAGCCGTGAGCAATCTCTGATAAGATTATATAACTACGAATCAAGTGCTACGACATACGGAGGTGCAAATTCCTAACCTTGTCCCAGTAATGCCGGCAGCAAGGCACTCCAACTGAACCGGTTTCCAACTTGTACGAGCTTGAAGCCGGATGTTCAAGTTCATGAGAAGCCGGTTGGAATGGCGAAGTAAAAATGCACATTTATTGACATAATGTTACGAGCAAGGTCATCTTTTATGTAATGATCTTTGTTTTTGGTAATTTTCCTTTATTTTAACAATTATTATTATCTAACTGGAAACGAAAGTATAGCAACACGATAGTAGATTAAGACTAACATTCCTTTTATACAATCGAACACATTTTATGCATTCTCATTCTGTCGAGCGAGCTCATAAAAATCCACAAGATTTAGTTCTTCCATTAAACAAATTATTCGTTTGTGCTATCACTATTCTATATACAACTAGCTAACCGGCGCTCTTCGTTTAACCCATTTAGTTTGTATGGAAAAAGTCGAAATTTTGTTTTTTTTAGTTTCCTCGTAGGTTAACGAGAAAAAAGTATTGTACTATGTCCGTCCCCTGATTCGTTTTTTTTCCATTTTTTTTTCACTCGGTTTGCTAGGGTGACATTGAAACTTTTCTGGAAAAAGTTATTATTGTTTAAAAGTGTAAGTTATGTTTCGTCGAAATTAGTGGAAAAGTAAAAATATTTTTAATTAAAGCAAGATCGCAAGATCACCTAATTGCCACGTGTAAAAAAATGACGTGTAAGTACACACGGGGCCAGTGCTCCTTCCTATACTCAGAGGGCCCCGAGGGGTGGACCATTTCACTCACTTTAAGCCTTTTTTTTATGTTATAGGAAGGCAAACAAGAAGGCGGATTCCCTGATGATAAGAAATTCACGCTGCCTAGAGACACCAAAGATGATAATGGTGCGTTGCCAACCTGAGGTCAAGATATTAGGCCTCGAGCAAAAGTAAGTTTACCGGCTACCTTACCCTCCAAACCGGAACATGTCATGACGTTATGGCGGCAGGAATAGGCAAGGCGGAGGTACCAATCCGGGCAAGTCGCTGCGAAACTCTACCGCCTAGTCAGATGTCACGGTGTTAGTGTTGGTAAGCCTATGCTCGCCTTTTACGAGCTGCCTGGCAAGAAAGGCAGATGGTCTATTCTGCAAAGGAGCCCGGACCAACACGGGGAAATCCTTAAACGGGGAAAGCCTTAAAATATTTTGGTTGAGTGCATTACGTTTTTCTCGTTGCCCTATTTCGAGAGCACTCGCTATTTTGCAACTTAAGAATGACTAAGTAGTTTGTCAATAATTATGAGCATAGAAAGTGACTTTCTTCAGAAAATTGAGTTTGTGGATTTAATAGAATATTTTGCTCAACAGATTAAGTCCTGAAAGAAATTATTGTTGTAATCATAAAAAAAACGCGGCTTACCAATATTATTAATGACATACTGTAACAAAATAATGTAACTGATTACCCAAAAAATCATAATGAATTGTAAAGTTTGATTTCTTTATATTCCAAATGGGGCCCCAAGTTTTCGTGTGCTCTAGCCCCCCAGACTAATAATCTAAGACGGCCCTGTCCTCCCTTAGTATTTTTTATTCGCTACTAAACCGCTTTTTTAGTAATTAAGCGAGAGAGAGAGAGAGAGAGAGAAAGAGAAAAATATGAAATTTCTTACCAGCACACAAAAGAAATAATTTTGAAATGAAAATCAAAACCTACTAACAGATCTTGAAAAAAATTATCTCCATCTCTGTACCATGGCCTAGGCACCTTTCGAACAAAGAACCATCAAAATTTCCGAGTAATCGCGTAATACATCCCTACGAAATGATAAAATCCTCCTTTGGAATTTTAGAGTTGGGAGTTTTGGAGGGTTTTGGTTAAAAGTAGCCTAAAAGTATTCATTTAAATGTAATAGTTTATAACGTATATTACATATTCGCACATACATATTAGCAGCGTTTGCGTGGCCGGCTAACCAATTTGCCTACGAGGCGGTTATTATTAATGTATCTTTAAATTACGATGTCTCAAAATTATGTTTTGTGTCATTTCACTTTATTAACAATGGGAAAAAGTTAATTAATTACTACCTATTGTGAACTTCAAGACTATTTCAATTCTATAAAACAATACGAAATTCCCACTATGTTCTTCAAAAAATCTTTAGTCTTTGAAAAGGTGTCGTGACGCGTTGACTAAAAATATTTTTACAATGTTTAATAAAAATAGCAAAATTTTTAACACAATGTGATGTGCGTAGAAGCTTGTCATTATTTTTAACTCTTTGTTGTACATACCAGAGACCACAAAAGATCTCAAAAGAGAATGAAATAAAATGCAAAGTTCGTTATTTTTGTATGAAATCTTCTTTTACGGGAAATGAATTTGCAAAGGTAAGATACTAGAAATAGGAAAACGAAGGTGTCCCAGAAACGCTGACTAGCTATCGTAGAATAAGATATGTGTGCCAATAGTCTTACCATCAAGGTTGCCAAAGCCGTGCCAAATGGAAAAGAAAATGCCAAGCGGAAGAGAATTCATTGAGTTATAATTTTGACCCGAACATATATAAATGATGTGATTAAATATATATGGCTAAAATCTTTTGAAACTTTTGACCATTACACTCTTTTCTGTTTAACCGGCGATTATAATTGTCTTTGATTTAACTACTCTATCACAATTAAACGTTTTTTGTTACACACTTCCTTGCCATAACAAACTCCACGTAATATTTGGCCAAAGAATAGCCGGCCACAAAAAACTCCCAATAAAAATGAAATGTAGTAACCGGAACTCTACACATGCACAACACAATCTACCTGTCTTTGCTAACAGTAAAGACTTGCATATATGCAGTATGAAAAAACAAGCTGAATTTTGCTTTAAAATTTAAAATGAAACCTTAAAAATTCAAATTTAGAAATATTGTAAGACAATTTAAAAGGCTGCCAAATCATTTAACTGTCTTTACGATAGTACTGCTATCGTTTCTATGTATTATATTATAATACCCTTTAACACTGAACCTTTTTGAAACATTTGAAAAGTTTTTTTTTACTTTTTGATTCAGATACATTTTAGAGTTTTTTACCTATTATTTATTTATTCATCGCTTGGAAGTGACATGCTTGTTTTTCTATAAATATTAGAAATCCCGACCACTTAATAGAATAAACCCCCAACTAGCCTAATGTTGTCAGCTCAAAATCGTTTATTTACCTTGCGCGATTGCTTGTTCAATCTTTCGACAGCTTTGTCGAAAGATTGAACAATCTATACCTACTAGTTCTTGCACTTCCAACTATCAACATATTTATGCTATTGTCAACATTATAATATCTTACATCGCCCCGCTTAGTACCAACGCCTTGCCTATTTCTACCGCCATAACGTACCATTATCTTGTTCCGTGCTCAAGTATCCGGTATTGGGTATCCGGTAAACTTGCACAGGTGGCATTACATTCCGGCGATAAGAGTCGTTTGTTATTTTCTATCTTATAACATATACACATAAAACAACGACAAATAAAACAAAATTTCTACGAATTTTAAAGTAAGGAAAATTTCATTCCAGACTGGATTCGAATCTGTATCCTTTCGTCTTAATATTACTTTCACTGTTTGAGCTACTGAGGATTCAAATCGAGTGGCGAATATTTTAATTCCTTTCTTTTCCGTTTACGCGGATAGCTATGTCCTGTCTGGGCTAATTTTTTTCTTTTTAAATTTGAAGAAATTTAACCCAAGCTTTAAAAGTTAATCAAGTGCTCAACTGAAAATACCTTGAAAGTTTATACATGTTAAGAAATTAAACCTAAAAAACGTTATGTATGGTGAAAACATACCAAAAAAACTTAGTCATCATATTTGTTTAAATTTCAGACGGGTGGTTTTTTTAGGGTACATATCATATTCATTAATAGGGATTTCACTTTGAAGAATAGGGCGTTAAATTATATCTAAGTTATGTTACATAAAAATCGCTCTAGTGCGTACATAGTTATATTTGCTTGGAAGAATAATTTAATATCACACAAATGAAGCCTCATAGACTAGCCCTAATGATATTAGCTTAAAATGTATGCCAGGAAAATATTAATACCGCAAACAAACGTTCTGTTCATAGCAGATTGTTTCTTTTGACCTAAATATCGTCATATGGAGGGATAATATGGCAATTACTAAACGCATCTGACATGAACCGTTCGGGGAATTAAAAATTTAATGAACGAACTACAAACGCAACCAAACTATGACATGAATCGCTAATTGCTTTGGAGACTCATAATGGGTGGATGGGTAATTATTGCTGTGCATTCATTTGTGTGTTTATTTGATTTTGTAATTACGATCCATTAAATGAATCATCATCATCACATCAGCTGGAGGACGTCCACTGCTGGACATAGGCCTCCCCCAAAAAACGCCACTAGTCACGGTCACCAGCCGCTTGTATCCAGCGACTCCCCGCGGCTTTCAGGAAGAAATCATTTTTATCTTAATACTTTGATTTAAGTTTTTTTATTATATTTGTTTTATAAATGCACTTAAATTGATAAGCTAATTTTAATGACTTTGGGCACGAAGTTAGTTCAAAACCCAGAGTTTATCAAAAACTATTCTGAAACTGATGTAAGTTGACTTAATTCCTCTTGCTTTTATAACAAAAAAAAATAAGAGTGAAAAAAGAAAGAGTTCAAGGGACTGATAAGACCTTAAATTTCTACTGTAATCTACTGTAATTTCTATGAATGGATATATTCACTTGAATTTCTTCTTCTTTACAAAGAATTATAGCTTTTATATATTTTTTAAACTATATCATAAGATAGCTTGACGTATTTGATCATTAATTGTTTATCATGTATGATTGCTTATTACCGCTAGCAGATGGCCGGGAGATAGATCGGATCCCCGCCGTCACCGACTTCCTTAATAGCCTCGGATGAACTCCCCATGAGATAGCTACAAGCAGGCGATTCTCCTGATGGTAAGAGACAACTATTGCCTAAATACCCTTTAAATATTATTGCCGAGATTTTATTTCAAGTGGGAAAGACTAGCTACCAATTACTGTAATCTCCGGCATGGAACAAGACTGTAGAAAGCACTCACAATATGACTGCACGAATAGGTTAGACAGTGTTACAATTCCAGACGAGCTATTGCACAGCACTCTACCATCGAGTTAGCTTTTATTTGACTGACAGTTGTCTAAATACGACTGAATGTAAATAAGGTAAATAATTGACCTTTACCCTCTGTCCCATTAGTAGCTTGTTCCTTTTGACCCCAATAATATTGTTAAATGAAGGGATAATCTGGCAATTACTAAACGCATTGAACCTCGTGAAACCTTGATTAGGGATTCAATTTACAAACAACGAAACTATGACGTGTCCAGCTTGTACAACACCGATACCTTTTTTTAATGGGAAACCCCTTTGTAGTTATTTTCTCAGTACGTTTTATAAAGGAAAATGTCTCCCATTATAGTCTAACGTCTTGAACTTTGTCCACAAAGATAATGTGATAATGTCGTCAATTGCTGTAGTCTGTTCCAAACGTAAAGCAAAATTTAAACGATATCCCCCGTACTAATAAAACTAATTCGCCCATTGGTCTGGTGTGTAACTTCACTTTTGCTAACAAAAAATGAAGTTACACAGCAGATACAAGAGAAAACAATACTAAGTGTACGGGAAAAAGACGTTTTTGCAAAAGAAGTGTTCATTGTTTTTTTACACTTAATGTAAATTAACTTTAGAAATTGTAATTGATATAACATTTTCCAAACGCAAAGCGTAAAACAATCACAACCCTAAGTATTACGTTGATGCCTAAAGAATCCAAAAGCGTAGATTGTGTGTAGCGTGCTTTTAAAATGTACGCATTAAATACAATTCGTGGTAAAAGGTGAGATGAGT
The DNA here is from genome assembly GCA_002245505.1 of Calephelis nemesis. Classification (NCBI taxonomy): domain Eukaryota; kingdom Metazoa; phylum Arthropoda; class Insecta; order Lepidoptera; family Riodinidae; genus Calephelis; species Calephelis nemesis. The sequence goes on from NJDD01003144.1 coordinate 46,236, forward strand.
GTCGATAAACATTGAGTTTGTCTAGAGATGTCAAACCAGTTTTTATCATGATGATGATATGAACTTTGATTAGATTATAATTGCAACCCCCGTGTTGGTCCGGGCTCCTTTGTAGAATAGATCATCTGCCTTCCTTGGCAGGCAGCTCGTAAAAGGCGAGCATAGGCTCACCGTCACTAACACCGTGACATCTGACTAGGTGGTAGAGTTTCGCAGCGACTCGCCCGGATTGGTACCGCCGCCTTATCTATTCCTGCCGCCATAACGTCATGACGTGTTCCGGTTCGGACGGTAAGGTAGCCGGTTAACTTACTTTTGCTCGAGGCCTAACATCGCGGCCTCTGATTGGCAACGCACCATTAACACCTATATCTAGGCAACGTAAATTTCTTAACATCAGGAAATCCGTCTGCTTGTTTGCCTTCCAATATCATAAAAAAAAATATTCTTAGCTGATACGTTGTGTCTATAAACTGTCTCTCATTCTAATTTTATGTTTAAAAGTTCAGCAGTTTTCGAGTTTTCAGAAACATTGGAACTTGCTGGTCATCTTACTTATACATACAAATCATCACACCAAGACCCCTTACAAAGTATCCAGAAAGTATCGAGTGCCAAATGAAGCAGATTCGCCGTGTCGGCTAGTTACTGAATGTAACTCAAACATCAAACGACTGATTTTGATCAAATTCAAATTTGAGAAGTTTGTCTCGTCCTATCCTTTCCTTTTCCTATTTTTTGTTAGTTTTAAAAGTCTACAACATTTATGTTTGAATTTACGATTGTGTTTATGCTGGTATATGTGCAGTATATAAAATTGGTATTTATTATTATGTGTATGGCACCTGATGTGAAAATGCAAACAGGCATTAAAGTCACTTTTTGCACAAATTTCCTTGGATTAACCAAGCTCACCACATAGTATAAAACAAAGTCACTTCCCCTGTCCCTATGTCCCTTTGTACAAGTATGCTTAGGTAAATTTTAAAACTACGCAACGGATTTTGATGCGGTTTTTTATAGATAAAGTGATTGAAGAGGAAGGTTTATATATGTATATTTCATAACCGTGCGAAGTCGGTTCGGGTCGCTAGTAAATACATACATACATACATATCTTCACGCCAACCCTTTATACCCTTACCCTTTTTATACAAACACACCGGTTTCGGAGACTCTTGACACCACCCTCGGATAATATCCGATTGATCTGATCGTGAAGTGTCAGCTAGTAAATACAAATAAGTAATAGTTAGTTATTAGGCGCAATAGTTAGCAGGTCGTAATTTTATTATTCTTATTTCGAAAGATAGCATATTGTTAAGAAATTGTCCCACGTAAACCTTAACAACATCCTATCAATAGTTTTGAGTTACACCAAAAAATGGGCAATTTTTTGTTTATGTTGACGACCTCAAATCTGATGATAACGCACTAGTTGGATCATGATAAAATGAATAAAGCATCGACTCGGAATCATGACCTGCCTTTTCGAAAACGAAAAAAATAATGAGAGGAGTTTTGGCGCCATCGAGAGAAAACATGGCTGAAGTTTTTTCATAATTATTGAATTTCGTGTTTATATTGAGTGAAATTAGTCAATTTTGGTGGCATTTTGTACAATTTTGTTCAATGAAAGTTCACAAATGACATAAATAGTGTATTTTCTCGTTACCGCCAAATCTCACTACATGTGCTTGAGTAATGAGGCCACCGCTTTACCCAAGACCCTGACATGACTTATTGACGACTTAGGACTAATTTTAATTGAATTCCGATTTTGGAGAATTTGATGCAAATTTCTACTTAACCAATGGCATGATACTAACGTGAATGCCAAAACCTAAGGAAAGAAAAACGATTTTTGGGTCGGTTAAAACTAAATAAAAACCCTTATTAGTATTCGGGGACTAAACATAATTGAATGGTCAATTAAATATATAAATGTTACTGTTATTACATATTCCGAGAAAATTGCTTTTGAATAATATTTCAAATATAACCTTATATGTAAATTACCTACGATTTGACCCCTTTTACCTTAATGTATACAGATTAAGAATACATCCATCAAAATTGACGGGAATATTAATGTAAAGGCCGAACTTCAATTGACCTTTTCTTTACAAACCATTTTCAATGTTACTACGCCTACTCTTCCTTCTTTATTTGCTGGATAATGAATCTCATACTTTCTGGTGTACAGAAAATGTCTTTCCAGTATTTACTTAAATGTCTATCGGTCCAGCGTCGGACTTGACTTCTTGAGATCTTCTTGAACCTTCCTGGGTTCGATTCCCAGGTCGGGCAACAAAAATTATTAGAAAAGAAAAGAAAGAAAAATAAAATAAGAAAATGAAGAATAATTAGAAAATGAAGAAGAATTCGAAAATGTATATTTTCAATTTTCCAATAAATTTAACGTTGCCCGGGATTGGATACGTGCCCGGTTGGCGATAGGCTTGCCACCTATCACATTGTGGGACTTAGTGTATTCGGCTAGTCGTGGGTGCCCTGGTTGGTGTCTATAGTTGACGTAAATTTCTAACTAGGTCACTATAAATTTCGTAGTTATCTACTTGTAATTTGGGCCAGGCCCCTGCCTATCAGACGCAGGTGAAGTCGCAAGCATCAGCTAGTTATTGTTACGAGGGTCAAACTGAAAGTTCTTAGAAAATCAAAAACTAAGCATTCTAGCAAGTTATTAGTTTTATTATAACTTAGCCCCTGCCTATCAGACGCAGGTGAAGTCGCAAGCATCAGCTAGTTATTGTTACGAGGGTCAAACTGAAAGTTCTTAGAAAATCAAAAACTAAGCATTCTAGCAAGTT
>NJDD01003144.1:49775-131046 GCA_002245505.1 Calephelis nemesis
TCAATATTATTGGTAAAGAGTTCTATTTTCAAAATTTAAACTTATTTTTTTAATATAATGCTTTTAAGTTGCCAGTTCTAAAAACTTTCAGTTTGGCCCTCGTATAGAAATACATTTGTTAGTTTTAGTAATTCATTTTTAATTCATTAACCAATTAGTTAACTTTTAAAGTACCTTCAATACTGGTTAAAATCGGTTAGTAAATCTAAGCCGGATAACTTTTGTTACTTAATTAGTAATTAATTATTTAATAAAAATAGTGTTCTAATTTCTCAGATTACCAAGGTCGAAAAGTTTACGAATGCTGCACGTTCGTTCGAGAATCTTATTTTTCGTACGAATGACCCCCGTCAGTAAACAAATTCCAAACTGACGACGTGTAAATCCCTTAAGTAGATCACGTCCAATAAAAAATATGAATATATTTTCTATGTCGATCACGTATAACTTTACAGAGGAAACTATTTTGATAACTCGCTTTTTATTGAAGAAGTATTTTAAGGGCAGTTTTTTACGTATCTTGCAAAAGTTTTTGAAGATACGAGGCTATTGACTTGTATGGGCCATTTTGTTAAAGTCTGAAAGAGTTTTATTAATATTATCAGAAAGATCTTTGACTTCTTGTTAATCTCTTTAAAAAAATACAGCTCAAAAACAGTGCTCATATATCTCTATTTTAACATACCAATATTATTAATACGAAAGTCTGTCTATCTATCTGTAGTTCTTTAGAAATAATTCGCATTTAAGGTGGCTTTACTGGGGAGCATGCTCTCCAGCAGAACCACCTGTAACTCGTACTTTGAAACAATAAAAGCTTTAAACATTGTACGTGTAGAGAAACATTGTTAATATATATACGAAACACATAAATAGATACAACTATAAATTTTACACTCAGACCCGAAATACGAACTTTTATGTTATCACATAAATTCCTGCTCCCATCGGGAATGCTATGCTAACAGTAGCAACTACCTGCTGTAAATCTACATGTAACCTATAAATATGTATATTTCTAATCTAATCGCCTCTGTGGTCTAGCGGTTCAGTTATTGGAATTGACTGCATGAGATCCCGGGTTCGAATCCCGGGTCGGGCTACAAAAAAAAAGAAAATTGGGTTTTTCTAATTTTCTAATAAAAAAAGTTGCGCGGGATTGGATATGTGCCCGGTTGGCGATAGGCTTGCCACCTATCACATTGTGGGACTGTCTTCGGCTAATCTTGGGTGCCCTGGTTGTGTCTCTGCCTCTACCTACCTACCTCTTAGGGGATATAGGCGTGACGATACTTTTTTTTAATATATTTCTAATCGGTTCTTGAAATGCATAAATGAAAGTTCTTAAATCGTTATCATGAACCAAATGATGCGATCGAGTGTAGGTTCTCCACCCACTCGGTGAATCATCTGTCTGGTTAAACAATTCATCTCTTGTATGCAATAATAATTAATGCCGAGTAGTTCTAGGATTCTTTTTTATAATAAAAGACAACTCTCAAAGGCAAGTACATACAGCGTTACTGGCTTTAGTAGCCTTGGCCTGGACCTGACAGCAACGCTTTAAATCATTTTCATTATCTAGTACAAATTCTATGTTAAAAATAAGCAGGTCAATAAACTTTTTATTAATTGTAAAATTTAATTTAATGAATAACATTATTATAATTTAGTTAAGGGAAATTTCCCCATTACTGGGAAAAAAATTACGTTAGCACTTTCGTCGAATTTGATAGAAAATATGAGCCTCTTTAAAATAACACTGTATTTTAACAGGGGCTCGAAGTTTGTTGATCAAGAACTTTGATTTTGAAGATATTGCATAGTACGGTATTAGGTAAACACAAATTTTGTGGAAATTCGTAACCTTTTAATTTGAATTGTTCGGCAAACCCATTCCTTTGAGATTTAAACAATTGTAGCTTAATTCTTGTTTGGTATTTGAACTTGTCAGTTTCCGTAAGCTATGTATGTATTACTTGTTGACTTTATAACTATGAATATTTGCAACCGTACTCACAGACTGCTTAGGTACATATGATTAAAGCTGTGTTACATTGTCCGTTGTTATTATAAAATGATAAAAACTGTATTTTAAATCTATGTATATGAAAGAAAGTCGTGTTAGTTACACTATTTATAACTCAAGAACCGCTGAATCGGTTTGGCTAAAAATTGATAGGAAGAAAGTTTAGAACCAGGAGACGGACATAGAATAATTTTTATTTCGATCGACTGTAAGGAAACTAGAAAAAACATTTTATTTTTTCCCACACAAACTGGTTAGGTGGAACGAAGTGCGCCGGAACAGCTAGCATTTCATAATTAAAACAAATAATTAGGGAAAAATAGATTCTGGGACGCTTTTGTTTTTAAAACATCAAATTTCATTTTGCAAACAGATATTCTGAAACCGAGAAACACACTAAGCACGCAAGAAATAAACATTGCCAACCTAAACTGTACCTACAACAGTTTATTTAAATAATATATACAATCTGTTACCGGTGATACCGCGATAAATTGAGATATAAGTTAGCTTCAAGCTGGATCAAATTGTAAACAGGGTGCAAATTTAATTGAAATCGGTTAAGTAGTTTAGGAGTCCGTCGCAGACAAACAACGTTACTAGCAATTATGTAAACAATTACGTGAAAGGTCAGCAAAAAACCACACGGTTCTCCTGATGGTAAGAAACAACCTTGACCGATAGACACCAAAGATACAATAAGTGCGTTACTGTCTCAGGGCCGGAATGTTAAGCCTATTGTGTTATCTAGCGGTAGGAATAGGTAAGGCGCTGGATATCTAATCGGATAAGTTGCTGCACATCACTCCATTACCAGTGATCTTGCTATTTTTTATGATATAGGACGCAAACAATCAGACGGATTTCCTGATAGTAAGAAGTTCCTGCCGCCTAGAGACACCAAATGTGGTAATGGTGCATTGCCAACCTGAGACCGGGATGTTAGGCCTCGAGCAAAAGTAAGTTTACCGGCTACCTTACCCTCCGAACCGGAACACGTCTTGACGTTATGGCGGCAGGAATAGGTAAGGCGGTGGTACCAATCCGGGTGAGTCGCTGCTAAACTCTACCACCTAGAAAATTAGATACTGACCTGTTTAATATGTCTCGCGTCTTACAAGCTGTCTGGCAGATAGGCAAAGGGTCTATTTTACTCAGCGGACTCAGACCAACTCGAGGGAAACCACACCAAGTACGAATAATGAGTTAAATTTTACAGTTAGCAGTTAAATCAGTGGCTTAACTGCTCCTTCACAGATTACAATAATTAAACTGCGATTACCAAATCACATCATAGTAATGCCGCCCCTAAACACTGCAATACCTTAAGATTAATGAAAGTACAAAGTAAAGCTATTAGTATGCAAATGGCTGCTCTAAAATTATTACTATTTCACAAGAAGACCCCAAGCATTAATACTAAAGTTCTCATGTTACCAACTATTAAGTGAATATTGTTCTGGCGAGTTTTGGAGTGGAAAACTTGCTGATGACAAGGCGTGTCACAAGGCAACATAAGCTCCTTGTTTATGAAATTATTTAATAGCTGCTACTTTTGTTGATTTAAATTTTACTGTTTGTGTAGTGCGGCTGGAGAATAAATAATTTGTATTCCTAGCAACGCTACCCACATTTCTCGACAAGACAGACAAAGGTCAATGCCAAAAAAATGTACTTCCAGTAGGTACTATTTAAATATGCGCTTCGGCTATATTCGTCAAGCTTCGGAAATCCGAATGTATTTTAAAGATTTCTATATAGAGTTGTTATTACACATAATTAATCATTTTGCTTTCATTTAGATTAGTTCATCCAATTTAAAAATTAAAGTATAAAGTGTAAAAAGTGTAAAGCCGAAGCGCATAATTTAAGTTGTAGTAGTGTACCCTAACATTGTTTTTATTTTCTTTCGCATTTCTTTCATTTAATTTTACAAAGAATTTCTTCACACTCATCACAATTATCCATCCAATCTATTCAAACCTCATTTAGGCTGCAGTGGATAATTATCAAGAAATTCTTTGATTTAATATGTCAACTTTTTTTCTAGATCTTTTCACCCTCAATTTTTTTTTAAAGCAAAGATACATAATAACTCGAACTATATTAGAGCCTTTACCTTTAGCATAAGTTTATAGCGAGGTATCACTATGTACTTCAATTTACGTACCTATCATAATAACAATATTGATTATGGCCTGAAATTTAATATTCTCAGTTGCCAGTAGAGACGTTGTTTATTTTTCGTACAAATCGTTTACAAAGATACTAACAAATGTTGGCCCTACAAATTCATGCCAATGACTGTGATGGCAAGATCAATTAAATCATATTAGTGGTTGCCCATTGGTCGAAATGCGATCATAATAAATTTTAATATCTTGTTGATAAGAACGCCATCTTCATTTCTCAAGACCGACTACTTTGTTTCCAAACTGTATGGTGCGCCGTTTGTGATCTTTTATCGTTATCATCAATATATTTGTTTGTGTGTGTCAAATGCGTGTAATGTCTTATTTTTTGAATTACTGGACTTCAACATTGTCATTAAAAATATTAGCGTTCTGGATTTCTCCTACACATAAACTATAAGTGTGCAAAATTTGATACTCCTCCATCAGCGCAATTTTCGTAAAAAGGAGTCCAAAATATTGGATCACTTATTATTATATATAGATAACTTCCGTAAGTTCTAAGTAACTATCATGGAATATAAATACTCTTTGACAAGAGGTTACTTACTAACAATACTACAAATATTTTTTGCAATTTCAAAGATCGATCTAACGACCTTCACCGAGCTGATAATAAAATGAAACATTTTTTAGTTTTTATGTATATCTCTATGTCTATAATAATATATAAAACTGAATCCCCATTTCTCGTCGTAATCTCATTATGCATGAACGGGTGGACTAATTTTGCTTACTATTTTTTTGTTGCGTAAGCTATTGGATTATGAAAAAAAAATAGGAAAAATTGTAAGGAAAATAGGAAAGCAATACTTTATTGTTTCCATACAAACTGTAGCCGTAATTTCAAGCGATACGAAGTTTACCGGATCGGCTAAATTATATAAAAATGAATCCCCATTTTGTTTCGTCATCACAATATCTAGCTTTCGTACTCACATCGAACTTCACTACATAGTATAAAACTAAGTCGCGTTCTCTGTCCCTATGTCCCTTTTTATGCTTTAATATTGCAAACTACGTAACGGATTTTGATGCGGTTTTTTTAATAGATAAAGTGTTTAAAGAGGAAAGTTTATATGTATACTAGCTGCCCCAGCGAACTTCGCCCCGCCAATATCCGAATAAAAACTACCTTATCTTTTAAGTTAGATCACACTACAGATAGTTGTGAAATTTTATCGAAATCAGTTCAGTAGTTTTGGGGTTTAATGGCAACATACATCGTGACACAAGAAGATTTTTATATATATATAAGATACTAGCTGTCCCGGCGAACTTCGTACCGCCCGTTCAGTTTGTATGGGAAAAATTAAAATGTTATTACGTTCCTGAACAAATAATGCTCGAATTTAATTAAGTAACCACGTTTCCGAACAAACGATGCTCTTTCAATACAGTCTTTGGCTGTGAACGACATTGACATTCGTTACGCGCGTTTTTTAAAATATGCAAAATTAAATGTAATTTATGAGAGATTTTCTTAAATTTTTTTTCCGTAAGAACCTTCTCCTACAACAAATACAAACAAATACAACAAAAAAGTAATTAGTGAAATCGGTCTAACCATTCACGCGTGATGCCGTGACTAAAGAAAACGGTTTTCATTTTTATATATATAGATTATATCCGTGCGAAGCTGGGGCGGGTCGCTAGTCAAATGTAAGTTAACTCCTCTCGGCGGGGGCACTACCAAGCGAAGTACAAGTGACCTACCTATTCTCGAAATGTTTCATCGTTTTTTTCGAACACGACGTATTTGTTAATGTATGAAATAATTATGTTTCTTATTTGAGTATCAGAGCCAGCTAATCTGCGAAATGGCTCTATCGATTTCTGCGAGGTATGCACTGGCAGATAGCTATCTAACTTGCACCACTCTATAAGTCGATAGCTTAAGTACCCGTGGGAAAGCGACCTATTATACTCTTAACTAGTTTTAATCTGAATAGGTATTACAAATACAGACATCTTTACGCTAAGTTTCTTGTGGACTAAAGGTACACCATATCGTATGCCAAGTGATACAACTCATACACAGTACAGACCTGCCTACCTTCAACATCTTTTTATATTTTTTTATGACATTGGAAGGCAAACAAGCAGACGGATTTCCAAATGATAAGAAATTCCCGCCGCCTAGAGACACCAAAGGTGGTAATGGTGCGTTAGGCCTCGAGCAAAAGTAAGTTTACCGGCTACCTTACCCTCCGAACCGGAACACGTCATGACGTTATTGCGGCAGCAATAGGTAAGGCGGTGGTACCAATCCGTGTGAGTCGCTGCCAAACTCTACCACCCAGTAAAACATTTATTACTAACATATTCTTCTCATAAAACACGCTTGTTTCGGAGACTTTTGAATTCTTCATTGGATAATATACAATCGATTTATACTGTACTAGCTGTCACCCGCGGCTTTGCTCGCTTGGCTGTTAATATATTTACTGAACTGAGTAGGTATAATTAAAAACTGTATGAATAATGTATTCCTTTTTTGAACGTAATAAAGACTTTCATACAAAATTATAACCCGTATTTCACACCCTAAGAAAAGAAAGAGAAGGGTAGAATTTCTAGAAACGCTTAAAATATATTATATCTATTCATTTTAATAAGCTGCCTAAAAGTATAGTTTAATATTTCTGTCTTAAAAAATGACGGTTTTTCATTCAAACTTTTCCTATTTCACCCTCTCAAGAGCATAATTTCCAGGTCTAAGGTCTTAAGGGTCAGGTCTACTTAAATTTGGAAATTGGGTGTCTATCATACTCAATAAAACGACCCTACTCACCAAATTTCATGGCAATAACTTTAACAGGTTTTACTCGGCGATGGTGAATCAGTTAGTCAGGACATGTTATTTTGGGAGTATATAGATAAACAACTAAATTGTTTTAAGCCAAAAAAGAAGTCATTATAACAGCAAGCATGCTGTGAGAAAAATGTATATTCATCTCCTAATTCAGCAAATATGACATTGTTTGTATGATATGCTAATCTAAAATGATATGTTTGTTGTCAGTCGTTTCTCCCCTTTTACAATTATATTAGCTGACCTCGCAAAAGTTGTTTTGCTATTTTCAGTTGTTTTTAAATGTTATTTTAGTACAGATAATTACAAATTGAGTAATTCACCCCTACCTCTTAGGGGGTCGAAATAAAGAATATCACACCTACCGAGTGTGCATAGAAATTCATCAAAATCGGTTCAGCCGTTTTGAATGGTTATGTTAACAAATACTGACGCGAAATTGTTATTCAAATGAGTAGGTGTATAGATTAGGGACGGCGTTAATTGTATACAATGGTTTTGACACTAACTAATAAACTAGGTAGTTTTCTTCACAAACTATAAAATAACACTAGCTATTACCCGCGGCTTCGCCCGCGATAAATTAAATTGTAAGCTACTCTTTCTTTCAAGTTAGGTCAAACTGCACGCGGTGTGTAAATTTGATTGAAATCGGTTAAGTATAGTTTAAGAGTCCATCGCGGACAAACAACGTGACACGTAATATATATACATATTAAGGTATGTACTATGTTCTAGTCTGTGCTATCAGTAAAACTGTTTTTGAAGTGAAAACTTCTTTAGGCGCATTGAGCGTTTTGGAAGACCCTCTTCCTCGGTTCGTGTCACCGACATGCTAATGATAATAGTACTTATATATCTATAGCTACGGAGAGCCAGACTAGCGCACGCGCAGTAGCCTGTGTACACGTATACACTAATACATCGACTATTTCTGAATGACAAGATAATTGTATATTAATTATTTTTTCAACCACTTTGTATTTTTATTTTGTTCATGATTTGTCTAACCCATCGTAAATAAATAAAACATAAAAAAATTCATATAATTTTTGCATATAGTTTTAATTACTCTAATCTTAATAGTTCCGTTTTCACTTGTATGTGCAGTCCCACGACTGCTACTGTTTTTTTATTTATTACTTTTTAGTTTAGTTTATTGCGGATTTTTTATTGTTTTTTTATTTCTAGGTATGTTTGAATGAAAATCGTTACAAGTTTCGTTTGTCGTTTTCCCGGTCTGATTAGTTCTGGTGTCCCAATGGAAATCAGCTGCATCACCCATGCGTGCCCAAATCATAGATCTAGTATACTCAATCTGTATACCTATTAGTAATCTATATGTGCTCATTACCCGATTGTAAATAGGTACCTAAAATAATTTATTTTGAAATATTGGGTTTTTGGTATTTTATTTTTGTATTTTATAAAACAAGAATAAGCACTTAAGATTTTCTGCAAATAATTCCACCAAAACTCACAATTCAATAATAGATTTGATGTACAAATACCCGTAATTTGAGTTTTCTTAGACAACCCACAAAGACTACAAAGGGTAAGCTCAGCTATAATTTAAATCAGATTCATATCCTAAGGGCTAAGCGAAGGAACGGGAGATGTTTTCTTAGGAAAGGCGCTTTGAGTTTGAAATGGACAGTTAAATGGGATATCCTTAAGACAAAATGAATTTCAAAGAATTTCTTACCTCCTGGCATGAACCTGGAAATGAAGTTAGTTTTTTAAGACCATGCCGCCTGGTGAATAGTCATGGTGTTAATCTTGCCTCTAGGACTTATCGAACTATTTTTTGACAGAAGTATCTTCTTAGTATTATATGAGGAGTGACTTTTCAAAAGGGCTTATTTCTCATTTTAAAAATAAATGTTTTTTTGATGCAAATCAGTCCAAACACTGTGTTTTTAATATTTTACATTTAAAGTTTGGTTCAAAACAGCTTTTTTCCTCTGGAAAATCGACTTGAAAATGAGACATTCGCGTCAAAAGTGCTTAAATCCATATCGTTTTTGTCCATTGAATCCATTGAAATATTCCTTTTCAAAACTTCTTAATTCTCTAGGTAATTGTTTCTTCGACAATATTTACGGAACAAAAGGGCTTATATTATTATAGACTTAACGTTGTTCTTATTGACGTTTTTATATCCTTGTAAGTTTTTCGAAAGTTTTTCGAGAACGATTTCATAATATTCGCAGTATGTGATAATATACCCTTGACTACATCTATTGAGTTAAAAAAAGCAAGTGGAATTTTTACGAGTCTTTGAATTTTTTTCGCAATGGCGGTTTTGGAAAAAGTTGCTTTTTTGTTTCATCGTTGTAATTTGTGTCATAAAAAACATATGGCAGAAAAAACGGTCGGGGAATTAAATACGGGTGGTCTTAAATATATAATAGGGTGTTTGGACGGTTAGAAAAAGAAATCCGCAAAGAAATTATTAGTACTACAAGAGATGGTTATGGCAACTTTTTGAAAAGGCACGGCAACTTAAAATTATTGAGACAAGCTGGCATTGGCAACTGCTAGATATACAACTCCTAAAATAAAATTTCAATAATCTCGAGTTGTAATGTTTAACATAAAATTTAAACAGATCAAAATAGAAAAGAAAATTAAAAGAGGAAAGGCTGTAACATTAAAGTTTTCATAAACTTCAGATTTGAGTGTAATGAAGTTGACCAAATACTGTTAAAACGAAAAAAAATAGATACCAACAGAAATACCTACGGCTGTAATTGAGGACAAGAAGCTTTCGGGAAATTAAAAAAAAAATTGTGAATAACTTACTTAACCAGTGGACTGATATACAGGAATTGGATTGGTATAAAATGTTATAAAGAGTTGCAGACCTACCTCTAATACAGACTTGGAAAATCCAGATGAATTTATGTGTGATTGTCTTGATGATCATGTAGGGTTACATCGTATTTAGTTTATTATACAATTGTATTATTATTTTTCTAATATTGAACCATAATAATGTGTAATTAATTGCAAAATAATTTGATTAATACACAACAAAACAGCTTATTTCCCCAAAGTTCCTAAATCAAAGTGACTTATTTTCAACAAGTATGGAACAAAACAGCTTAATTCTATAAGTCCCTGTCAAAAAGGCTCATTTCTAAATTATAGAGTAAAATATATATTTTCGTAAGAGGAAAAGAAATAATATAAAAATGCTATTTTAATCAAGTCAACATTATGTGAAATATGGTATTCATATTCAAAATGTATTCCATAGTTAAATAATTGTTCAGAGATTTTTTCACTTTCGTGTAATATGGTTAATAAAGAAATAAGTCCTTTTGAAAAGTCACTCCTCATATGTTCGCTTTAGTCAAATAGATTGTGAGAAGATACAGATATTTGACCATCACGATAGTGCAAGATAGTTAGGATATTAAAAGTTGGGCATTTAAAATAGCAGTGATCAATTTAAAGCATCTGCTCTTCCAGCTAAAAAACCTCGTTGCAATTTAGGGAGTTTCGTTATAACCTGCTTTTTTAATATGGCGACACCAAGACGTACAAATACGAAACGGTACAGAAACAGCCTAGTTGTCATACTACTTACTACACTCCAATGAGCGGTTGGGTTGTAATGCTATATTTTTATTAATCGAATTCAACTACGTAAGCTACAAATATATGCAGATAATCTTAAGGCTTCGGGTAATCTCAGCAAAAACGAATACACACTGGTGGCATTTTTAAAAAATCGCGGAAAACGACCACCTGTTAACGCTGCACTACACTACAGCACCGCTAAAACCCAAACCCGCTTAGGGCCGCGTCGATGCACATGTTTGTGCCGTTTTTGGACATTTGTAAGTAGTTTCCATACTGTTCCAAATTTGTACTATGACCATATATTTCAAACCGTAGCTGTTAGCAGTGGCAATTCAGTCTACTCTCTCCACTTATATACGTTGCTTTATTTTTCCTGTTCCTTCGCGACGGTGTCCCACTTTCCGCAGTAACCTCTCATGCTTGATATAAACCAGTTACAAGTTACACAAATTGAATCTAACCAAAATTAATCAAACTGCACGCTTGTGTTATGGGTGTTAGACAACAATACCAATGAACATAGAAATACTTAAATAGATACCGGAATAAATTTAATAAACACCCAGACCCGGAATGCAGGCATCTAAACGTTCACACAAATGCCTGCCCTCGTCGGGAATTCAACCTGAACCTCGCGGTTGGTCGGAGTAGTTAGGCGTGTACGGTAGACAGATTTCATACTGTAAATAAATCTGAATCCATTGAATAGTTTCGCAGTTGCTAGGTGCTTACAAAAAAAAAAGAAAAACTATAAAATACACTTTTACTAAAAACACTTTGGCTACAAAGACAAGACCTGGATCACGCTTGAACAATTGGATCAAGAAGTTGGGGTAGCGCCTTCGACTTCGATTCCGCACACTTGTGACATCTCCAACAGTTGGTGCTTGGTATGATGTGTTCGCTGCTGACACACTCCAAGTGGAACTGGGAAGCGCAAAGACTGCATTTGATGGATGCTAAACCTTCCATGGTTCGGTTGCAATGAGCACAAGGACAATCCATTTTCTTCGTTGAAATTTTTTCTGTACTGTTAGTAAATATTATTGTAATATTTTCTTATCCTACACTAAATTTAACGATTTTTATCTTTATAAAGATTTTGAATTTTTATGTATTTTCTCGACCAAAGGTTCTGAAGTACTGAAGAAAAACAAAATCTTCTTAAATTAGTTTTTCTTTTCCAAATTCTATTCTTAAAGTTTTATTATGTGCCAGTATTTAAAGTTAAATAAATCCTCTTTTCATAGAAATGTTTTAAAAGTAGCACTGCTTGATGCTCGATATTTTGTATTCGTACCAGAATGTATTTCCGATATCGAAAGAATATTGTAAAATACTCGAGATATTTTGCCCTGCACAAAAGAATATTTTCTACGCTTCGATGCAAGTAGTAACGAAATTCTCTCACACCTAAGGATTTTCAAAGTGTTTTAATAACAGATTCTAATATTTCTCTTACGTTATTTGAACTAAGCTTTTAATATTTTTATAGAAACTGAAAAAGGTAAATCATTTTTGATTTGTTGAAATTCACTTATCTCTAAAATAATCACTTTTGACACAGTATTTATTATTATTATTTTTATTTTCACGCCCACATCCCCGAAGAGTTAGGTATAGGCACAACCAGGCCACCCACGACTAGCCGAAGATACTAAGTCCGTGATATGTATATGGCAAACCTATCGCTAATCGGGCTCATATCCTGTCCCAAGCAACATTTTTTTTAATTAGAAAATTGGAAGAACCCAATTTTCTTTTGGTTGCCCGACCCGGGATTCGAACCCGGAACCTCATGCAGTCAAGTCCAACAACTGAACCGCTGGACCACAGAGGCGAATTAAAATTGATTACTCTTTCTTGAACTACTAGGTGGCTGAGGTTCGCAGCGACTTGCTAGGATTGTTACCACCGCCTTACCTATTCCTGCCGCCGTAACGTCCGTGCTTGCCGTTGACGTGTTTTGGTTCGGACGATTAGGTAGCCGGTAAACTTACTTTTGCTTGAGGTCTAACATCCCAACCTCAGGTTGGCAACGCACCATTACCGCCTTTGGTGTCTCTAGGCGGCGTGAAGTTCTGACCATCAGGAAATCCGTCTGCTTGTTTGCCTTCCAATATCACAAAAAAAAATTTGTTTCCGTCTTCCAATTGCTATCTGGCCGCAAGACCGCGATTCCAATCCGGTGGTAGTTTATAAAATGCCGACGCACACAAGTACCACTTCTATGGTTCAAGTGAATAAAGTTTTTTCTGATTCTGATTCACATTTGGATTAAATCTACGGTCCAGACGGATGCAAACCAATGCTTACAACAAGTGCTTATTACCGTCTAGAACGTCCTTAATCCTTTTTAAAAAAGTATCTTCACGCCCATGCCCTGAAGAGGTAGGCCGAGGCACAACCGGGCACTCCCGACCAGCCGAAATCACTAAGTGCCGCAATGTGATAGGTGGCAAGCCTATCGCCAACCGGGCACATGTCCAATCCCGAGCAACGTTTTCTTTATTAAAAAATTGGAAAAACCCATTTTTTTTGTTACCCGAACAGGAATTCGAACCCGGGACTTCATACAGTCTAGTCCAACAGCTGTACCGCTAAACCACAGACGGGACTAATCCCTTTTTAAGTACAGTAAAACATACAATTTGACTATCATCATATTTGTTTATAACGCACACAAGTTATTTAATATTCATATAAGCGTTATGCGTTATCTTTGATCTTTGGAGGAAACAAGTTATACAATACTTCGCGTCACCGTACTCCATGACGTAGGCACCGTGAACGGGAAATGTCACATTTGCAACGCATTGCGATGTGCAACGCGTGACATCGTCTACTCGAAGTTTTAATGAACGATAACTTGTGAATGACGACTGTAGTCACAAATTAGGTCCATACGTAACGTATTTAGAAATAACGATGGTAAAGATTGAGAGCTACCACAATTTCGGAACGAAGTTCCTTATCGCGCGTTGTGAAAGAGGGCTAGACGGAAAAAAATCTCACGAAAAGTTGATCTCTCTCTCTTATAGAAAGTAAGCCAGATGTTTTCATTTCTGTTTCGCATTGTGCAGTGTGGTGTCGTCGCGACGATTAATTTTGTTGAGTGTATACAGGTTTTTTGTACGTAATAAATAACCTTGAAACCTCTCAACTTTTTTATTGTAGAGTCACTGAGCCCTGTCAATAACCCTAAACCCGCGTCGCACATAGTTAAGATTTTTTTTAGATATTAGTTCACTATCGGTTTATCATTAGCAACGCACTGGCAACGATCTTTCATACCGCCATACTATATCTGGAATAGTCGCTTTCCGGAAGGTATCCGAATGACTTGCACATACGGCCAACATCCTGGTCACAAGTCAGCAACGCACCTAACATATGTTGTCTTTTACTACCATTGAATCCGGATAGTATGCTATATTACGCTATAATAAAAAGCAGTATCGCCTCTTTGGTCGAGCGGTCCGGGTGTTGGACTTGACTGCATGAGGTCTCGGGTTTGAATCCCGGGTCGGCCAACAAAAAGAAAATTGGATTTTCCAATTTTCTCATAAAAAAAAATGTTGGTCGGGATTGGAAACGTGCCCGGTTGGCGATAGGCTTGCCACCTATCACATTATGGGACTTAGTATCTTCGGCTAATCGTGGGTGCCCTGGTTGTGCCTCTGCCTACCTCTTTGGGGATATGGGCGTGAAGATACTACTACTACTATAAAAAGCAGTAAAAAGTTATAGCATTTATTAACTAGAATGATTTCACAACAATAAGTTTTGCTGTGAATAAATGGAAAGAAAAACTAGTTCATTATAACCCGTTCGCTTCGCCATTAACAAATTCCGAGTTAAAGACTACATCGCGCTCCAGTTCAGAGCTAAAGTTTTCTGTGTCGTGATGTTTTCATTCACAATTTATGAGTCGAGAACTTCTCCGCAAGCTTCACCGCAGGCTTAACCGCAACCTTCATGCAACCGCAGAGCGAACTAATCTTCAGGATTATTTCTTATGGCTAGGATTTAATATAACGATATTTTTAATAGCTATGAAATAAAGTTTAGATGACAAGATTCTATATGTTTTAAATACATAAACACAAACTAAACAATATATTAATAAATCAAATTAAAATTTGTCTATAGATACAGTTATTTTCCCTTCTTTTCCTTGTTTTTCATTTTTATTTTAATGAATTTACCCTATTTTTTAACAATACGTAATATGCATATAACTCTTTATGCCTATTAAAACATCATCTAGCAGTTGCTTGCAGATTTGACTAAATTTTCAAGTACGAGTAATTTAGCACTCCTGCGGGACTCCTCCTCATTGAGGTATCGGATTAAAATAGCCAATATAAAATCAAATACTGCTATTTCAACTATTCTTAATTTTGTATGGGCTGATTTTTTATATTTGTATTTATTTTATATAGGTTACTTATGCAATTTGGTTTTTTTATGAAATTAGTAGTAATGGTGCGTTGCTAACCTGACGCCGTGATTTTAGGCCTCGAGCAAAAGTAAGTTTACCGGCTACCTTACCCTCCGAACCGGAACAGGTCAACGGCAAGTATTAGACGTAATGGGCGGCAGGAATAGGTAAGGCGGTGGTACCAATCCGGGCGAGTTGCTGCATAACTGCCGCCGAGTAGGATGTCACGGTGTTAGTGACGGTAAGTTTATGCTCGCCTTTTACGAGATGCCTAGCAGATGGTCTATTCGGCAAAGGAGTGTGTGTGCTAATGTGTGTATTTATGCTGTGGAATCGGTAATTGTACTTTATTATTATGTATATTAATTTCTATTGTTTACAGAAATGAGTTATTTTAAATTTTTTTTGTATATACTGTATTATTGACATCGTAATTTTAAAAAAATCTTTATTTTAATTGTTTATTATTATTTTACGTTTTTACTTTGTTAATGAAATTTTAATTTTAAAAATTTATTTAATTGTGTTATTGACTTGGTTTATTGAACATTAAACTTTGCACTTTATTATTGTTATTGTTGCAAACACATGAAAGATTTTATTCTTAATTAGTTAATAATAAGTAAAATTGTATGTAATTGTATATGCATAATTTGCTGACTTTCGAAAAATGTATTCGTGAATACTTACTTCGAATAAAAAATATTCTATTCTATTCTATGTTAATACAAATATCACAAATAAATTTCTATGAATGAATAAAAATGTGGTCGCAAGAACTATACTTTAATCTAAACATTAGTTCTACCTCGACTTTAATCGGTTATACTGCGCTCCACTTCCATGATTATGGCAAAGTTGGTCGCTTCGTGGAATTGCTATAGAGACAATTTTATCCATAGTGAATTAAAAAAATAACGCTCTTAATAACCGTACAAGATTGATTTTTTAAAAGCCAGTTTCCGAAACGTCAATCAGTTTTAATTTACGATTTATATCTTCATAGTTTAACATAAGTTCGGTTTAAAAGTCTTAATCGTAAATGCAATTTAAAATGGGAAATTGTTATTCATTGTTTCTTTTATCCATTTTGAAAACAAATTACCTGATGGAAAACATATTCTACTGAGGATCATGGTATTTTTGTTAATATACCTAATAAATTATCCTTTAACTGAAATTTTAATTGAAGGTAATATAATTGCAAAAAATAGACTTCGACTTCTCTGAAATGTACTTGATATAGTTCAAAGTATAAAACAAAGTCGGTACCTCTGGCCCCATGTCCCTTTGTATGCTTAAATATTTAAAACTACGCAACGGATTTGGATGCAGTTTCAATAGGTAAAGTGATTGAAGAGGAAGGTTTGTATATATATTTCATATCCTTGCGAAGACGTGGCGGGCCGCTAGTACCTAATAAATTATCAGTTAACTAAAATTTTAATTGAAGGTAATATAATTGCAGAAAATAGATTTCGAATTCCTTGAAATGTACTCAATGTGTATATAATAATAAAATCACTTGTCAGATATTGATACAATTTAAATGGAAATTCATAAATCATCAAAGTGATTCATTATTAAGTTCAAACACGTAAACACAAACACTAATTAAAAATCTCCTTTTCGCATCTTTGTTATCTAGCGGCAAGGTTATGGAGTGGACTTCATTAGTTGAACCCAGCACCTTCCCAGGTGGTTCAAAAAACAGATGTGAAAATAGTTTTTTTAATGTTATTTTTCAAGTCTTCAAAATTGTGATCCGTTATGCTATGATTCGGTATACGTATTGATTTTTATCGTTTTTTATTTTGGCTGTAAATTAAAAGTATTTTGCGATATTTGTAATTATATTAAATAAGAGTTTACCATAAAAACGTATTTTAGCCACTTATTCGACGTCAAATTTAATCGTTTTCATTTCCGTTTCCATGATAATAGTAAAGTAGCGTCGTGGTTTTTCCATTTAACTATTTAAACGTCGGAAATTTAACCCGCGAGCTAACCGACTTCGATTTCAATATAATCTCGTTTCTAATTACACCAAAATTGAGTATTTTTGTCAATTTCCGTCAGCATACTTAGATTTGGTGACAATAAGACCACTTTGGAAGTAAGCTATTTCAAATAAAAAATAATCTTTGAAATAACGTTCTCCTTATTTCTAAGTCAGTAAAAGGAGGCTAATAAATATAGGATTGCAGTAACAAACATGTTGTAAATTTTCCTTTCTTTTAAAAAATCGATTTACGTTTCAAAAAATCGGTATCATAGGACAACACTACAACTAAAACGATTGGATGATGGGATGTAATCTGGTATCATCTCAGATAAAGTATCCCCTATCTGAGGGTATCATTTTGTGAACCTGACATTTACATCTGTCAATTCAGACTCTTTCTTTCTTTAGTTTTTGGCCTTCACGTTAGTATTTTGCCATTAGTCTAGCACAAATTTGCATCAAGTTAAACGATTTACCAAAATTCAATTATTCAAAATTAGTCACGAGTCGTGAATAAAAGTCATGTCGGGTTTGGAGTAAAGCGGTGGCCTCATTACTCAAGCTCATATAGTGAGATCTGGCGGCAACAAGGAAATACACGATACGCTAATTTCATCATGATTATTTCATTTGTGCACTTTCACTGAACAAATACAAAATGCCACCAAAATTGACTAAACTCACTTAATACAAACTCGAAATTCGATAATTATGAAAAAACTTCGATCATATTTTCTCTCGATGGCTCCAAAACTCCAGTTCAGTCTCTGAAATTAAAAAACATATTTTAGCTTGTGCGTAACTCTCTACAATTTGTGGTAAACACTATACTATGATGACCAGTAGTTTTTAGTCTGTGAATATGATAAACAAGATAAACCAAACATTGCAATTTCAAATCATTTCAAAATATGTAAACAAGACGTATTTAGATTTTAGGTATGTCGATTTAGTTAATTCAGTTTGTTTGCCAAACACGTTGCTATTTTACGATGAAAGACAAACATCAGCTCTAGGGTTTAATTGTTTATTTACTTGTTTACTTTTGTAGTATAAAAAGTTCTATAATAAACAACACAACTGTTAGTGTTTTTAGTATCTACCAAGTAATATAAATACTCTTTAACAAGAGGTATCTACTTTTAGTTTCTGGCAGCGAGTGTAAACTACTTTTCGTATTAAACTAGCAGCCCGTCCCGAATTCACGCGGTTATGAAATTTACATATAAACCTTCCTTTTCAATCTTTTTATCTATTAAAAAAACCGCATCAAAATCCATTGCGTAGTTTTAAATATTTAAGCATACAAAAGAACATAGGGACAGAGGAAGCGACATTGTTTTATACTATGTAGTGATTAATTATTGATCAATTAGAAAATAATTCTAATGAAAAAACGTACTGTCGATTTTGAGGCTATTTTATCGAATGTATCTCTCTGGGTGTTCGTTACGAAAACGGTGGCCCTAAGTCGCATATTATTACGCTTTCTCGGTAGCATAGACGAGATAATACATTAACATGCCTTATATCAGGGCTTCCCAAACTTATCTGTACTGTGACGCCTTTTGGTCAAGCTACTTTTTAACAACGTCTCTTAACCCACTCAATGTCAGATGATGGAGGGGGGGCTTCTTCGGATTTAATACTTACCTTTTATATAGTACAAGCACTATTTTTTATAACTCCTCATAACCCAGCCCGAACCCCGTGGACAAAAAAAGTTACCAGTTATAATAAGTACGAGTCTAGTAAACTAGTTCCTAGACGCGGATAACTCATTCGACTCGGCAACATTGACACGCGACGCCTCTAGGACAGTGCCACGGCGCCCCAGGGCGTCGCGACACACTGTTTGGGAAGCCCTGCCTTATACTATTAATTCGCCTAATCTAATACTGAAGTTGGGGAGTCTAATATAACTATCTATACAAGGAAATACTAAAATCTCTTTAATTATTACTAGGATTTTTTACATATAGAATCATACATACAGTCATCTATACATCTATACTAATAAATAAAATAAGGGTGTCTCCTTTTGTAATATTATAATAACAGGTTTTTTGCTACATGCTGTATATACAGTACATTTATGAACATATTTTATACAATTTTCATATGTTTGTCTGTCTATCTGTTCCGGCTAATTCGTGAACCGGCTGGACTGATGTTGACGGGACTTTCACTGTCAGGTAGCTAGCGTAATGAGAATAAACGCTGCTTTTATTTTAGACAAAATCTAAATCAATAAAAAATTTTTTTGTTAAATTCTATGCTTACGAAATCGCGGGCACAGCTAACATACATAAGCATAAAATTTGATCGGCTTCTTAATTATTGAACGAGTTTATGGTACTCGCTTGATGCTACCTACTCTCCTGCGGCTCTACTTAACTAATTGAGGAGGTTAGACAGGCACCCATTTATGATGATCCTTGCAAAAGCCGGCTGGATGAGTAACACTGCAATTTTTTCCTGACAGTATAATGAGGGTATTGGAGGGTAGAATAGCCATTATAGTTACACTAGTAAGAGGGTTCCAATTAATTACTATACATAAATTACTAAGAGAGCTTAGGTTGGCAACGCAGCATTTTCATGATGTCTTTAAGAGCAGTGTACCTATATAATTTCCTGTCATGAAAATAAAAAAAACGTATCGTATTTTTATTTAATTTTTTTATTTTTTTAGCACTTGCCCTGTGCGTGGGATAAATTTCTATAAATTTTAAAGATTTGTAGAAATTTATCTTTAAAATTTATAGAAAAAAAACGTAAACAATAATTATTATTACTTAAATTATTTTCTGTATAATATACAAATATTCACTAGGTGAGATAGGTGATAGATTCTCGCAGAGACTCACTCGAATTGGTACCACCGCCTTACCTACTCCTGCCGTCACAATGTCAGCTCTTACCGTTGACGTGTTCCGGGTCGGAGGCTAAGATAACCGGTAAACTTACTTTTGCTTGAGGCCTAACATCCAGGACTAAGGTTGACAACACACTATTACCACCTTTGATGTCCCTAGGCGCGTGAATTTCTTACCACCAGGAAATCCGTCTGCTTGTTTGTCTTCCAATATTATTAAACAAAAACAAATAATAATGGTAACACTTTTGTCCGTAGACGCACAAGCGAAAGTCAAGGGGGAGCACGGGTACTACGTTCGACGCCAGACTGGAGCGATTCTGCCTTCAGCGGCGAACACCTCTGGCTACCCACAAACGTCTCAGGAGACTGTTGCTACGTTGGTGAAACAGAATGTCAGGTATGTTTAAAAAACACATGTAATAAATCATCTTTATTTTTTCCTATAAATAACATGATTTTGTCATATTTTTCATCCTAAAAACGTTTTCCTTATTTCTTATCTGTTGATCCAGTTGTGTTACATACACACACATGAACACATGGAGTAAATATTTTTTCTTCCGTTTTGTTAGAATATACTACCTGCTTTCTAACAGGTATCACCTCAAAGGCGAACATATGTAAAATGAGTTAGTGCCAAAATGGCTACTTGTGGGAGAGTGCTGTGCAGTAACTTACCTATTCCTGCCTTCACAACCGCAGTGTCATGTGGCCCATTGTGCAAATCTACCGACTACCTTGACCTTCTAGACAAGGTAGACTTGCATACTTAATCTAAATAGAAAAAATCGCCACAGAACTGCGACGCACCTCTAGCACCTATATTGTAGTCCAGGATTGTCTTAACAAATATCCTTGCGTCTATAATGTTTTTATTCAAACTTAACACTAAAATTATACTAGACATGTCTTACAAAATGCCTCTCATAATTATCGACAAAACAATCGGAATGATAAGTAAAACTAAATAGTTATAATTTTTAAATGTAGGAAACCAAGTTCGACATTTCTATTTCTGTGCATTGTATACATTTTCTTTAGGGAAACTTCGTCTGTAAATTTGTTGATATATTTACTTATACCATATAATATAACTGTAGAAGTGTGAATTCTGTATATTGATTCAATTCAAGATTACTTTTGGACTCTTTAATAAATTCAACAATACTGATATTAAAAAAAATCAGCCAGTTCGAGTTGGAATCAAGCATCGAGGGTTACGAATAAAAGTAAAATTTAACTTATCGACATTGTTTTACATTCTGATGTAAATAAAAATGTACGGCCTGACAAATAACAATAAACTTTTTTTTAATGCCACGGTTATACTAGGAATACTTAAAATAAATCATGAATAATATTTTCTAACAAATAAACTCTCACATGCAGTCTAACCTAGTACACCTAGGTATGCTGCATATGAGAGTTTATTTGCAACGAATTGCAACGTCGCAAATCACAATTTTCGAATCGGGCAACAAAAAAATAACTTTTCCCGGGATCGGATATGCGCCCGGTTGGCGATAGGTTTGCCTAGTAAATGTGAATAAATTGAACCCAAATGAAATCCGCAATTCAAAGCAGTTACCTAATACCCATAGACCGGCCAGCGTAAACACCGGACCCGAGTCCGATGAATGGGAGGTTTTGAGTATTGTTTGTTTTCAATGATAGAGTACTTCCTCTTGAAACAATGAACCTTTATAAAGTTAACTTTGATCAAATAAAATTGAAAAAATGAAGTTGACCACATAAAATTGCCTTGTGTAGTGTAAATAATTATGATTTAATATTTTTTTTTGGCGTAGGGCATCAAACTAGGTGTTAGTATCCTTGAAAGATTCCCTCGTATAGATAGATAGATAATACTATTTTGATATAATTGTAACGGCAGTGTTTGTTCAAGTCGTGTTCTGACTTTTCCCGATTCCATAAACATAGTTTTTTTCCAAAAGAAAAATAATTTGGTCCAATAACTTTCAATTAAATTTATTAAACTAAAATACAGCCCTCTGAGTTTCTTGCCGGTTTTTCGTCATCAATTCACCATTTTCGTCAATTTCTTCGGCATTCTATCACCAGATCCAGAGTTAACAGGGATGGGACCACCTCGAAAATACACTTATTCAAATAAAAAAATGGATTTTCAAATGACGGAGAATTTGATTAACATACATAAAACAGACTTATTATAGTAGTCAAAATCATCCTATTTACGAAGTCGAATTTTAAAACAGTGGTACTTTGCTATTTGGTTACATAAAACTAATATAATATAAGAGTCGAACATACATATAACTCATCCTATTAACGAAGTCAAAGTTAAAAACAGTGGCACTTTGCTATTTGGTTACATAAAACTAATATAATATAGGAGTCGAACATATTGCTCATCCTATTTACGAAGTCAAAGTTAAAAACAGTGGTACTTTGCTATTTAGTTACAAGAAACTCCTATTATATATTAGATATTATATGAGGTATAATATGTTCGACTCCTATAATATAGGAGTCGAACATATTATACCTCATTCTATTTACGAAGTCGAAGTTAAAAACAGCTGTACTTTGCTATTTGGTTACTTAAAACGAATTTAATATGAGTCGAACATATAACTCATCCTATTTACGAAGTCGAAGTTAAAACAGCTATTTAGTTACAAGAAACTCCTATATTATAATAATATAGGAGTCAAATATATAACGCATCCTATTTATGAAGCTAAAGTTAAAAATAGTGCTTCTTTGCTATTTAGTTACAAGAAACTCCTATATTATATTAATATAGGAGTCGAACATATAACTTATCCTATTTACGAAGCCGAAGTTAAAAACGCTGATACTTTGCTATTTGGTTTAGAACACATATTCACGTCAAATGATTTCATTCGTGAAAGCACTTTTTCATCTTTTGTGCAGAATATTCACAAAGCTTTTGAAACCGTGGCAAGCGCAAATTGCTTCCTAGCATTATGCATAAGGGAACGCGAGCCTCGCAAGTAGGCTTTCAAGCAACAGGGCAATAGATATTTCCTTAATCGTATCCAACTTTTCTATCCATTGTGCGGCGTCCCGCAGGTCGTTAGTTGAATAAAAGATTAATGAGCTGATGCCGGTGTCAGCGATGACCTGTCATGTTTGATACAAATAAAAGAGTACAACGGGCGTCATTAACTAATTGCAGAGACATTTTAGGGGAAATTCCAAAGCATTTTTTAGGTCATCCTTTCACGTAAATCCTTTGCAGTTGGAAATGATTATACACTAAGATTGGGGAAGTTTTCAATTCGACTGTATGTTTTTTAATTGTTCTGTTTATTTTTATCGATTACTTGGCCAATAGTGAACCGATTTTGGTGATCCTTTTAAAAATATGGTTCCCAGGTATCCTATATTAACTTATCATGATCTAATTAATGATTTTTGATTTATGCATTATTAAGTATAGCTCAAAACTACTGGAGGGATATTGATAAAATGTACGTGTGGGACCATGGCGAAATCATTAGCTATCTTTAAAAATATAAAATTGTAATTAAAAAAAAGTGTACGTGTGCTACTATGACATCGCAAGGAAATAGTTGAAAACAGATTTTTGCAGTGCTACTGTGCTTATAGAAAATTAATTACGAATGATATTAATGAATTCACCTTAATAGTATTTCTGTCGTCGTATGTCAAAATTATCCTGATAATGTTATTTTCTTAGCTAAGGGTGGAAGTGTTTTTCTATTATAAATCCGAAATGTTTATCATAAGCTATTCAGCGTTTGATAACATGTTGAAATTGATGTACAATCTAGAAATCGCATAGTACAACCTACATAAACAAATCTATAATTTTGCCTACAAAAGTTGTAAATTGATATTTATATTTAAAAGAAGTTTGTTTCAAGAAAAATTGTGATATAACCCATAAAAATAGAAAATATCTCAAAATTTTATATTGTGCTGTTACACTATGTTGGTATTGACCCAGTACTTTTTTGTTCCTATTATCCAGAGGTGCGGAAATTCCCACTAAGAATATTTCGGTAGGTATTTGGATAGGTAGTTTTTGCTTTTGAAGAATTATCATAAGCGAATAATTTTTGCGACTAAAATGAAGTAGGCACTTAACTATTTGTTATTAATAACCCCCAACCCATATTAAAAGAACAATGTCACTCGGCCGAGTATGTCTGTCCGTATGTCTATCGGATTTTCATACATTTTTCACCGATACATAGAGTAACACTAGAGGAAGGTTAAGATCAATAATCAGTTAAGTTTGTTCAGCATGTCGGGAAAATTAATGCCGTTGCTACAAACTTTAAAATTATAACAAAACACTGGATGAGGAGATTGTTCCCTTTTAAGCTTAACAAAAAAGTCCGATGCTATCTATACTACTATCGATATCTATACTATATGTATCGATACTATCGAGTATATGACTGTCTTTTAATTACAATATAAAAAAGCCACTTCTGATGCAGTAATTGTAAAGCTATTTAAACACACACAGTAATAAACTTTATCAAATTGAATAATCACCTAGAATAAAATCACGCACAATATCATAGCTCTGACACTAAACAACTTCATTGAATAACTTAAAAAATATCGTAAAATTAAAAATTGCTACTCTTAAAATCGACGTAAATGCGCACGTAGGTGCCGCGCGGGCCTCTCCCTCAATTCTCATTTTTCGCATAATGCTTGTTTTGATCTGGATAGGATAGATGGGGACTGGAATCTGGAGGTACATATATAAATTGACTATATTTGTAAATTTAATACGACTAATAGTCGCTCATTGGTCGAAATATAAAATATTCTTTGTTGAAATTTTTGTAAGGGTCATTGTCTAAATTGACCGATTTATTGTATAGTACATAATTATATTATATAGTATTACGATCATGCTTCTATTTGCCCGTCTTGGCTAGAGCACTCCCGTGCTCCCAGATAATTCTTCCCGCGACTAAATCCCATAAAGGGTGGGTTTTATATTAAAGTTTGAAATCAAATTATTCTCGCTTACAAAAGTTATTCCATTCAGCTACTATCTGTTTAAACAGCAGCGATGCCATTGTCCTTTCTTTTCCATTTTAACTCAATTTCTTTTCATTACTCCCTTGAAAGCCGTTTATGCATTATTCGACAGTACAATGTTAGGGATCATTAAAAAACTATTTATGTACATAGTATCAAACTGTATTTATTTTCATATCATACTAGCTTTCACCCCTAGCTTCGCCCGCGTGCTATATTATACCCCCGCTCCGCCCGCTCCAGCTTCGCACGGGTATAAAATATACATATAAACTTTCCTCTTTAATCACTTTATCTATAAAAAAATTGTGTGTGTACACGCGTTAGAAGTTATACTTTTTCGGCGTAATAAGATAAAAATCTTTTTAAAAATTTTATCTTTTGCCTTATTTTACATTTGTAGACAAAATGACACTAACTATAGAAAAAAGGTATTTAATACATTAAAAGTTTTATTATAATGCATTATTTAGTTAAATAAAGTTTATTTAATATTTAATAAAAACTAAAATGTTATCTACAGCTAACTTCATCATGTCGGTTTTTTGTGACGGTGTACGCGCATCGTAAAAATTTACCCTCATCATTTTTTCCTAACGCGCCAAAAGAAGTATAACTTCAAAACCGCATCAAAATCTGTTGCGTAGTTTGAAAAATTTAAGCATACAAAGGGACATAGGGACAGAGGAAGCGATTCTGTTTTATACTATGTATGTAGCGTATATATAAGCTGCGTAGAAATGTTAGATCCCTCAGTATTTTCTGCCGCATCTATCATGGGGAATGTTCTGAAAAGTTGTTTGGTTTATTTCTGTTTATTAACCTGCGTAGAAATGTTAGGTCCCTCAGTGTTTTCTACCGCATCTATCATGGAGAATGTTTTGAGAAGTTGTTTGGTTTATTTCCAGCCGCTGATTTCCACCTTCGGACTTCGCGACAGAGTTTGAAGTGTCATGCCCATCATCTTGATTAGCACCAATCTGTGCGATTCCGAAGACATTTTTTAACTCGCACAACACCTTTGTGGAATCAGTTACCGAGAGCGGTATTCCTAAACAATTAGGTCTTAGGGAACTTAGACAAGAAAAAAAAGCGTACTCATTCCTTAAAGGTCGGCAACGTATCTGTGATACTCCTGGTGTTGCGAATGTCTGTGGGCAGCGGTGATAACTTTCCATCAGTTGAACCACTTTCTCGTTTGCCTCCACTTGTATAAAAAAATTATAAAAAGTAGTGATTTATAATCTAGCGTTATTATGATGCGTAAACTATATTAAAATAAGTTTTATATAAATCTATCTAATAAGTTTATTTTCATAAAATAGTAACAAATATCCAGCCATTCACTGTAAATTTAGCGTTTAAAATATTAATATAGTATATTTTAGTGTAGATATAATGTTTCACGTAGATAGAGGAAGATAAACTATTCATGTTCAGATTTTCCGGTGTCATTTCGAACGTACTTAAATATTTAACGGCTCCACTGTCCAGCCTTTATTATGGAATAACAACTTGCAACCTTTTCCCGTATCTGTTGTAGTCCATTATTTTTTTTAGTAATAAATTTAATCTATATATTAATACGTGATGCCAAAACTTTAGACCCCTTTTCACGAAAATTGCGCGGACGGAGAAGCATAAAATTTGGCACACTTGTAGTTTATGTGTAGGAGAAGTGCAGAACGCTAATATTTTCAATAATAATGCTTATAAAGTACATTAAATCAATAAATAAAATATTACGCACACTACCATGCATTTGACACACACAAACAAATATATTAATTCACTATAAAAACGAAATATCAAATTGGTCCATATATTTATTTGTGATGTGACGACCATGGAAAATAGGGATTTTTATTAGATAATACATACCTACATACCAATAAAAATGGATTTTGTCATTTTATACTGAATGTGGATATATCAGTAATTTTTAAACTATAAAACATATGATTTGGAAAAAGTATGGGACAATTCATAAAATACGTACCTACTTCTTTACAGATTTACAGGTACCTCAGGTTGGCAACGCACCATTACCATCTTTGGTGTCTCTAGGCGGCGTAAATTCTATACCATCAGGAAATCCGTCTGCTTGTTTTATTTCCTATAAAATAAAAAAAGGACTACGCATTAATAAGTTATAGCCCAATTTACATTTTGACTATTACTCCTTTACAATGAGAAACTCTTTGGTAAATGGGATAAAAAAAATTATAACCTTCCACGTAGCAAAAATACCGATCTGCCAAATTTCGTTACAATAGGTTCAGTAGATTCGGCGTGAATCGCGATCGGGATACATACAGACAGACAAAAATTTTAAAAGTGCTATAAATATGTTCTACTGCCCGATTTTATTTTAATTTCTTCAATGCACAGCTCATTCCTCTGCAGAAGTAAAAATATAGTTTGTTTACTTTGGAGATTTATTTATTAATCGCCACTGTGGCTTAGCAGTCCATCGTCGGACTTGACTTCTTGAGGGCCCGGCTTCGATCCTCGGATCGAGCAACAAAAAAATGTGTATTATCAGTTTTCTAATAAAATAACGTAGCCCGAGATTGGATATGTGCCCGGTTGGCGATAGGTTTGCCACCTATGCCCCATTGAGGGGCTTAGTGTATTCGGCTAGTCTTGGGTGCCCTGGTTGTGCCTCTGACTACTGGCAAATACTACCCTACTGCCTACTGATTACTGCCTCTGCCGTGGGCGTGAAGATACATATATTAAGTAATTTTTTTTTATGCTCGACAGAAACACGGTTCCAGAATGAAATGCTCTGCGTGCAAAATAGTAGCCCACAACGCGTGTATAGACATTCTGATGGACCGAGTGCAGTTCACGTGCAAACCGACCTTCCGAGATGTTGGAGTCAGACAATATCGGGAACAGACACATACCCTTCATCATTGGGTACACCGGCGGTCAGAGAAAGGCAAATGTAAAGCTTGTGGAAAGGTAAGGACTTTTAGTTTATTGTTAAATAATAAAAACGTGAATTGATCTATTTCCGGAGTCTCTTCCGCTAACGCTTTTGTAATTAGATCGTGTCGTGATAAAGACTTAGCCTTCAACTAGCCTAAACAAATAATTAATATGTGTCATGCGTAGTTGCTAATAAAAAAATAAATTAAAAATTAAAAATACCCTCGTCACATGAACTTCATTTCTCTTTAAAAAGTAAAAAATATCCTAGTATATTTGCAGTCATTCGGTTAACCTCCCCACTTTCACCCCCCACAACTTTTAAACGGCTCAACCGATTTTCATCAAACGCGACGAAAAACCCCGCACATAAGTTACATATACTTAATACAAAAAAAAACTAAATCCAAATCACTATTCTTTCGGAAGTTATGATGCCACAGACAGACAGAAACGTGAAAATTATAATACTCCTCTTTTTGCATCGGGGGTTAAAAATATATACTTTATTGCATGAAAAACACTAGTAAACCAACCCACGTATATTCATACACAGTATTTTTTTCTTTATCTTAAATCATACTTTGTAAACCGGTATACTAGCGTTATATAGTTTTGTCGAATTTTACAGATCTTGTTATCTAAAATTTGAAATCACTAGCTGGTGGTACACCAAATAAAAGGTGTTTTGTATTTAACTCGTAAATAAAGATTAACCGAAACAAAACAATTGCGAATGAATTAGCGGAAAACTTTTTGGCGGGTGTGCCCATTGCCAGTTTATCCAAAAGTGACGTCATCAACGGTTCTCAAATCAATGAATTAGAAGTTAACCACATCTAATTAACAAAAAGCCGCAGTGTATAAAAATTTGCATAAAAACTTTACCAATCCTTGAAACTTTTATGGTCAATATTTTTTATTGTTTTACCAGATATGTTTTTTTCATTCTCATCATCATTATCATCTGATTTAAAAAATTGTAGAGATGACATCACTACGTGAAAATCTTAGTTTTCTTAGGCTATGCTTTTATGTGATCCGTTTGCACTTTCGTGTAGTCGCGTATTACTCGTAGTACATACCTAATTAGTAATAGCTCTCGTACCTAAGACTAACTACCATTACCTTATTTAATTAGTTAGACTTTAGATAAAGAAAAATAAAATAAAATTATTAAATTTGCAATTCAATAGTGAAAATGACATCAAAGGGTATTAAAGTAGATATTTTTAATACTTTTTGGTACTTTGGGCCGGTTAGGGAATAATTTTGGACGAATTGCTTTAAATATAAGTATAACAATAAATTAAATTAATTGATGTAATACAGCTTATTTATTGCCCTAAAATATTAAAACATACAGTATTTCCATATTTTAAACACTATTTAAACACGAATTTCACGAGTAAACACACGACCGAGCCTTCAGCAGCAGCAGTCGCCTTGAAGTGCGCGTAGCACATTGTAACACACACACACAGTCGCGCGAGCGTCCTGTGAACGACACTGCAAGCGCTAGCATACAATTTTTGCCGCGCAGTAGAAAGAATGGGCAATACTTCCGCTCCTACACCGCGCCGGTCTAGTCTCTCTCCGTCTTACGAATTTTCGATCAAGTAACGTGTCCTGACACATTTTTTTCCCATCATAAAAAGTTCACAACGCCGCTAAAGAAGTTGTCACTAAATATATATTATACTTACGGATTATGGATAATAGCGCGACAAGGAGAGACGGTACGTAGTGAATAGATTTGACGTACCCGAGAATTAGACCCCTAATATATTTAGCTTCACACCAAATACAACACACAGCACTATATTGTTTTAATAGCACCAATAACACAAACTAAACGCACGTTTCGTTTCTTAACCGAAGCAGTATCAGGAGAATTCGACTGCAATCCACGAAGGTTGAGTACAAAAAAACTGCAACAAAAAAATAATATTAAGGCCCTGCTAGAGAATTTGCTATATGCGCGCTTGCTGAATCCGGCGCTGGTCATACTAAATGATAACGTTTCTCTTCTCAACCGAAGCATCATCAGGAGAATTTGACTGCACTTGAGTGAGCCCTGCCTGTAGAATAATACACCACACGAACGACAATTTAATTCTTCTGATTTTAATGTAGTTATTTAATGAAGACTTAATTAAATAAATTATTAAACTTATAAAATAATGTGATCAACCTTAGTCGTTTATTCATATTGGTAACAGTTATATGACCTAGAGGTTTTTTTAGATAGGTCGTAACCTAAACAACTTTGGGAACCACTGGTCTGTAGTGTATTTACATCATCATTTTTCGTTATTCTCATTATAACCAAATTAGAATTATATTCGATATCGATAATGGTATCGGCGACACGTACTCCAAAAACCTGAATATCCCTCTCATGTCTTGAATAAATAACTTGTAGATCACTTGATTCATAGCTTAACCTAGATTTTATATATTTTTTATTGGACGTGGGATATTTATATCTGACCTCAATAACTGTCATTTAATACTTTATTTTGCCATTAATCAGATTTTCAAACACAAGAAAATACACACACAATTAAACGCAAATAATGAAACTCAATATTATAAGGATGTATTTACAAGAGTAATATTTAAAGCCCGATGAAGTTGTTGAAATCGCGAGCTTGGCAACATTAATGATACAAAATAAAAGAGTAATGATTTAATTTTCGTTTACGCTTATAAACTTACTAGCAGTTTCACGCAGCTTCGCCTGCGTAACTTGGCTCCTACTGCACCAAATTTGATGAAACAAAGCCTATGTCACTCCGGGTTAGTGTAGCATTCTAAAGATGAAAGAATTTTTGAAATCGGTCCTGCTGTTTCGGAGCCTAATCATTTCAAACAAACAAACAAAAAATCAAATCTTTCCTCTTTATAATATTATTATAGATAGATAGATTTTTGTGTTGTCGCTATGTAATTTTGCATTGGATTTGTTATTGATAGTACCTATCAATAACTAGCTGAGCCGACAGTTGTTGTCTCGTTACTATGAATGTTGAAATTATATTTTCTTAGGATCAACCCCCTGATAGTAATTAACAATTAATTAAGGTAAGGTAATTATGGTTATTCTTTACTAATTAATGTTGTGGTTGTTAC
The DNA here is from genome assembly GCA_002245505.1 of Calephelis nemesis. Classification (NCBI taxonomy): domain Eukaryota; kingdom Metazoa; phylum Arthropoda; class Insecta; order Lepidoptera; family Riodinidae; genus Calephelis; species Calephelis nemesis. The sequence goes on from NJDD01003144.1 coordinate 80,842, forward strand.
AAAAAATAAAGAAATAAAGAAAACATTTATTAACACACACATTCACTATACACAAAAAAAATGTAGATAAAAATACTATGCAAGGAACAACAACAAAACATAATAATGGCAGAAACACTGAGTATTGTGTATTGTTAAAGCATAATGCTTTAACACTGATTTCCAGGTCCATCTTCAGTCTAGACAAATATCAGATTTTTTCAGTAACGTAAATAAAAACAAATTCTGTACAAAAATAGCGATACAATATTAATTTAGCAAAACATTTAATCTATCATTAAATGGTTATCATTAAATATCATAAAAATAAATTTTAACAAATTGCTTCCACGGAACTTTTATACAAAGGATTTTAAAATACGATCCCAGTCTTTTGATTATAGTCAGCGTCTCCAACTTCTTGACCATTAGAACAGACACTTGATTAATAGATAATTGCAAGTTTAATCAACTAGTGTTAATTTATTCTCAAAGTTCGGTCGAAGTCGTAATTTAGGAACGTCGCACCGATCTCATTAATTTCTAACTCCGTCCCCAGACCGTAGGAGAGGAATATTTAAACCGCCAAACAACTTATTTGTTATACAACAGGTACAAATTACATTTAGTATTACTCTTGTATAATTGAACCAGCTGTTATCAGTGGCGTTGCCCGCGTGGCAGTTAAGGGTCCATGTATGCTAAAATGTGTAAGCAATATGTTTTTTCATACAAAGCAATCATGGATCTTGGTGACAAAAATACACAAGATTAACATTAATATGCTTTACAAGACTATTATTTCCAAAACACGATTCATTTCACTTTGCTCGATAGAAAAAAATCAAAAATTAACCCTTTTTGTAAGCAAAACCCAACTGTCTACTTCAATTATGAAAATATCGACACGATTTAACATAAACATAGATAAGTATTATACCTAAAAGATAATCGATTCAGTTTTGATATTTTTTTCAAATTATTTTTATAGTGTCAAAAATAGTGATTTGTCGCTTAAGACATTTACTTCAGAGAGCAATATTTCATAGAAATCATGGAACGGGGGAGTGCGGCGTGTGGCTCTTCTGGCTGACTAAGTGTGGGGCCTTAATATATTTACTGATTTTATCCCATTAATAAGGCCTTCCATACAAACTTTCAACCTCTATTACACCCCTTTAGTCGTAAAATGTTTCAGAAATGCATAAATACATATCTACTATTTTTTAATAAGTAGTCCAAACATAAAGTTTCATGTTTCTAACTTAAAAAATGACGATCATTTATACAAACTTTCAACCCCTATTTCAGACCCTTAGGGGTAGAATTTACAAAATTCCTTCCTTAAGGAGTATGTACTCAATAAAACGACCTCACTCACTAAATTTCGTGGCTGTAATCTGAACATTTTTTGCTCGACGATGATGAATCTGTCATTCAGGACATGTAATTAAGTATAGATAAAAAATACTACAGTGTAAATTATGCGAATCATTTATTTAATCTTTAAAAATAACTGTGAATAATAATATGCAAAGTAATGAGTAAACTGCTTGTCAATAAAGAAAACATTTTGAAACTAGCAAAATTAAGGTTTTTCATTAGGGATCCATACTAAATACCTATAATACATGTAAACCTTTCCTCTTCGATCACTCTATCTATTAAGAAAATCACGTCAAAATCCGTTTCGTAGTTTTAAAGATATAAGCATACAAAGGAACATAGGGACAGAGGAAGCGACTTTGTTTTATACTGTTATATGATGTTTAATATTAACTTGGTGACCTGCAACACGATTTGTAACCAAAATAGACACTGATAGAGTAGGCTACGAAAATCAATTGATTCTGACCACAATTATCACATCTTCACGGCCATTTTCCGAAACGCTTTCCAATTTTAATCTACTATTTAGTTCTTCGTAGCAGCAGTTGGACATGAGGTCGGTTTAGACTTCTAAACCGAATTGAACAGCGATCATATTAAACAGATGTTACGAAGAACTGAATCGTAGGTAGATTAAAATTGATTGGAGTTTTAGAAACTGGCCGTTAAGTATACCTTTTTGAAATATAAATGTGAAAGTTTGTGATAGTTTTATCCCTTAGACATGGGATTTGACGCCTCAAAGCAAGTTTCATGCTTAATACCTCCATGTGTTCCGATGTTTCAAAGATTTTTGTACTTTGATGTAGAATCAATTGAAATTTGCGTATGAAAGTATCTTTATACGCGAATTAAATTATTAATTATTGGTATGAAACACAAATCAACCCCTTTTAAAGAACTATCCGTTAAAATTCATTCGTTATTGTCCAATTAATCACGTTACAAAAATACTTACGAATCGATAACCTTTTTGGAGTCGGTTACGAAAAAAATGTAACTCAACACTAATATTACAAGACAAAAAGTACAACATGTAGTCAATTTTATAAAAAAATTTTTTGAATCATAAACAATTAATTTTCGGTTCGGTAATGTGTAAAATGTCACAAACAGTATCAACCTAGAGTAGGTTAATACTGTTTGTAATATTTGCAAGAAGGAGATTTGTTTTTTTTTTTTACATAACACACAGTCACGGGTCATAGCCGGAATAATACACATAATGTACGCACAAGGTTTTATTATAATGTTTGTTTTACAGTGTACACTATATGGTTTATAAATTCGTTGGCTTATTCCCCATCGCCTGACATGTAATGATTTGCATGCTACTTCGCATGTGTCACGTTTAAACGTCAAGCTTATATTCCCTAAGCGCTATTTAAAAATGAACCCACCATTTTGAATTCCACCTAGAATTTAAATGAGGTTTTTAGCACAAATACATGAAATACAATCACATTTCCATGCAAAATATACGTTTCATTGTAGTTTTATGATCGCATTTAAACGTTTAATTTTAGTGCAATAATTTTCAGCGCATAGGTATTTGTTCTAAGAATTTGTAAATGGTTTCATTTTAAAGACGTAATTTGAAAGGATAAAATGAAGATTTACAAACAAACTTATAATATGAATGTCATTTTAACAAGGTTTTATTTTACGCGTCTTGTTCACATTTACCCAACTAATCAACTTCAAAGAAAATACTTCTTTTTAAAAGACATACATTTTAACTTGTAATATTTTTTATATTATATTATGTTGTAATTTATCGTTTGGTAAATTCAACATGTAAGGCTATTTGTTTATTTAAGCTAAATGTTTCCTTTATTTTTTTTAAAAAAATACTAAATTTAAAATCCTATCAAATCCATCCAAAAATCCAAAATCCATGCCAATCTTTTGCCTATTTTTTTAGATGGAAGCCGCAATTCCAATTTGTTGGTAATTTTATGCTAATTTCACAGACACCACTTGTTAATTACACAATGAAATTGTATATCTTGGTTGTGCTTTTAGCAGGGATGGAAGGTACACCGCGGATGTAGAGAAGAGAGTGAGTGCAGGGAATAGTGTGAATGGAGCGTTGGGTAGGCTATTCCAAAGCGAGGTTTTGAGTCAAAAAGCTAGACTCGTTTTGCATACGTATGGAAGTGAGAGTTGGGTATGTCAGAAAGATCATGAAAGTAAGATAAATGCGGTCGAAATGAGAGCACTACGGAAAATCTGTGGTGTAACGCTCGCTGACCGCATTCGTAACAGTGAAATCCGAGAAAGAGTGGGATTGAAAAAAGTGTTGGTGTTAAAATGCGAAAGGGCATGCTCCGCTGGTTCGGGCATGTAGAAAGAATGAAAGATGAAAGATTGACAAAGCAGATATACAATGCGAATGTGGATGGATGTAGGTACCCGGGGAGACCAAGGCTGACATTTCACGATCAGATCAATCGAATATTATCCCAGGGTGGTGTCAAGAGTCTCCGAAACCGGCGTGTTTGTATGAAAAGGGTAATTAATGTGAAGGAAGCAAGACAGGTTTGTCAGGATCGTGAGGTCTGGCACTCGATACTCTGTGCCTACCCCGTAAGGGACTTGGCGTGAAGATATGTATGTGTGTATGTATGTACCACTTGTATTGTCTGAAAGAATGAAGTAGGTATCATAAATCTAAATCTGCCATTATTTTTCAATTTACTTAATTATTATTCTATATTTCCATTTGAGAACCGATCTTGAAAAATCTTATTTTTAATTTAAAAGAGGGTACTACTGAGCAGGTTTTATTGCCACCGATTCTGGATCTGATGTCAATTAAAAGTGCTTATAATTATAAGCGACTCTAAGTATGTTTATGTATTTATGTGTGTGTTATTATTGATATTTTTTGGTATTAACGTTTAGCAAGTGTCAAAAAACTTTTTTTTATTACTTTGTGAAATTTGCATACCCGTTACAATCAACCTTCATAATACTAGTTTAAAGTTTGACTGGTTTATGCTACTAAGTGCTATAATTGCATTTAGTTTAGTTTTATTAGTTAGTTATATCTTAAGCTTAAATTTAAAAAAAACTAGGTTTTCCCAAGTACGGGGCAAGTACTAAATTTAAAATACCTTAAGGGAATCGAAAGTTGTGGCCATTCTGAAATAATAATTTCATTAGCAAATATGAATCATTGCCTCATAATGGATGAGGTCAAGATAAGTGAAAATGTATGCATTATTTAGTGTAAATTAAAAACTACTAGTAGGATGTTGAAAAAAAATATGTTACGGATTATTTTATTTCATTCGAAAAAATACATCAAATAGTGAGTAACTTGATGCAAAGTTAAATTTGACTAATGGCAGATGCTGACGCCCCATGTGAACAATATAATGCATAGTGCTTAGGTAATTGTGTGATAATTCTTAATTATAATGAATAACTGGATAATTAAGAAGATATTGGTAATTAAATATAACATGTCGTTTTACCCCGTGTTGGTCCGGGCTCCTTTGTAGAATAGACCATATGCCTTCCTGTGCCAGACAGCTCGTAAAAGGCGAGCATAGGCTTACCGTCACTAACACTGTGATATATGACTAGGTGGTAGAGTTTGGCAGCGACTCACCAGGATTGGTACCACCGCCTCACCTATTCCAGCCGCTATAACGTCAAGACGTGCTCCGATTCGGAAGATAAGGTAGCCGGTAAACTTACTTTTGCTCGAGGCCTAACATCCGGGTCTCTGGTTGGCAACGTACATTTACCACCTTTGGTGTCTCTAGGCGGCAGGAATTTCTTACTATCAGGAAATCCGTCTACTTGTTTGCCTTGCAATGTCACAAAAAAAATCTTTTAAAAAGAGATTGTAATGTTTGATAAAAATATAAAGTTTTCATCGCTCTTTAATCTTAATTCTTTCTTTCGCTTAGAAATTAATTTGAATGTACCTACTAAATTATTTGCTTTAGTAAATTACGAATGTGTTACTTAGAACTTATTTATAATATCAATACTAAGCTTATTTAAATGCACGTTTGCAATACACTGTTTGCTATATTTTGTGTTTTTATATGTTTGCATGTTTGTTTGCATGATTTGTTTTGTTGTCACAGTCATTTCACCGACGTTGCAGTGGATGGTGCCTTAAATCACAAAGCTCAGTAGACAAGGGTACAGAAGCTAGCAATGAAATAGGAGACCATGTGCGTATCCACTTTGAAGCTTCAGGTGGTGGCATAACTTTAAGTTTTCTATTCATCTATATGTTTTTGTTACTGTATGTGATACCATTGCTTGACATTTCAGAAAATATATCGTCAGACGCTGCTAGGTTTTAAGAGTAGCAAATGCATGCAAACTGTCTGACCGAGATCGCTTAATAACGATAAGACCTCCTTTGAATACCAATTCTTATCTTGTGTCAAGTAAAATAACGACTATTAAGGACTAATTCTACAGGTTTAGTGTGCAGTACAGTATTAATGAACATAATATTTGAATAATTGTAATTCTACTGCTATATCGATTTCGCTTATTTTTTTTTAGTATTGAAAGGCAAAAAATCAGACAGATATCCCGATGGTAAGAAATTAACGCCGCCTAGAGAACAATCTGGGCGAGTCGCAGCGAAACTCTACCACCTAGTAATACTTTCAAAATAGACATTATAATCTTGTATAGAAAACACTGATTTTTAATTTAAATTGGTAAAAAAGAATAGATCTAGTATACACCTAATAACACAATAATTTAATGCAATTCTTTAGATATTAAAATCTTTTTTGTGAAGAGAAAGCAATGTCTCCCTCCTTAAAATCTTAAACTTAGATATCGCATAATTACTTTGACAAAAACAAACTTCAAATTTTGTAATCGTATCCAAAAATATTTTTTGGTATATTTACTCGCCTAACAACGAATGAACTTTGATAATTATTTTTTGGAAAGGTATCCTTATGATTTTAAGGTATCCCATATTAATTTTATCATCATTCCACTAGTAGTTTGAGCTACCTATCCCTACGTAGTAATATTTAAACTTTCATCTATGCTGACGAAATCATTATCAATAAACATTTTTTTTTATTTATCCAGCATTATTAAGTATAACTGAAAGCTATTGGTAGATAGTAGATAAATAGCAATTATTGTTTTTAAAATACATGTACCTATCATGTAAAGATTAAGTTTTGTTGCTGTTTTATAGTATCTATAGATTGTGAAAACAATAGTGATATTAACTAATTGTGTCTGAAATAAATGGATTCGTTATTTGCAGTTTTACCTTCTGCGTGAATGAGGAATAAAAATGTTTTTAATTTTAATTTATAGTGTAAATAAAATTGTTAATTTTTTTAACAGGCGCTTCAAGCAAAGCTGTCGTTTAGTTCGAAGGAGATAGTGGCCCTCAGTTGTTCTTGGTGCAAGGATGCTTATCACAATAAAGAAAGCTGCTTTAATTTACAACGAATAGGAGAAGAATGCTCACTAGGTAAGGTAGCGTTTGTCAAAGTTATAACTTACAGTAGTATGATTTAAATTATACGCTTCGGCTATATTCGTCAAGCTTCGGAAATCGGAATGTATTTTAAAGATTTATCTAAAGTACCCGTCATGAGAAGCTATAAATTATGTAAACAAACGTTCGGGAGTTAACAATATTTGGTTCAAAGGAAAAAAAATATTTTTTTATTATTTAATTATAAATTTGATTATTTAATTATGTATAATAAATTGCGTATCTTTTGACTTTTTTTTCGTGCCGAATTGATTTCCTTAAATGTAATGGGTACTGGCTCCAATTTACGGTAGTACACAATAACTTATAACATTGGGCGTGTTCGGCCGAATTAAGTACTTACTAAACTTACTAAGCCAGTAAGCATAAAAAAATTAAAGTCTTACAAGCTGATTGTAGCACTTTTCGGCGATTACAGACTTACTGGCTTGACATAACACAAAACACCGGTTTATGTCATATCCCGTACATAAACAATAAGCAAAATGGCGTCGTATATTAAGCCATACTTACTGCGTTAGCACTTATTTTGTGTCCCGGCCGAAAATTTTGTAAGCATAGTAAGTGACTTACAAAATTTTGTAAGTACTTACTTCGGCCGAACACGCCCAATAACGATACAATTAAGGCAACAAATCCGCGATTTTAACAAATCAATCAAAAATTCGAAACTCGAATCACGCGTTTATTTTAAAATGGCGAACCGATGGTTTGCATTTCCGGCGACAGGCGCGTCCCCGTACCAAGAAACTCAAACGTCAGTCGTTAGATAATATGATCCGACTAAATTAAATAGGTTGTTACTTTCATATAACCCGTCTATATTTTTATTTCGATTGGATATGGTCTGTTCACTATTGTCTCGAAGTAAAAAATAATTACTTAGTAAATATTTTTTTTTACATAATTTACAGCTTCTAAAGACGGGTACTTTACATAGAGTTGTTATTACATAATTAATCATTTCGCTTAAATTTAGATGAGGTCATCCAATTTAAAAATGAAAGTATAAAATGTAAAAAGTGTAAAGCCGAAGCGCATAATTTAAATAGTAGTACTGTACTTATTAAGCTTGTTTTCAAAATGTACACGGATTGCCTACTTGTAATAAATAAGCACCATAGATACTAATACTGCATGAGTTTACCGTCTGCACACTGTCAAAACGAGGATACAAAATAGCAAATTGGCAACGCACATTGATTTTTGTCGTATTACAGATAGTTTATTTTTACTGTCAGGAAATCCAGGTTTTCTATTAATTAATTAAATGTTACTTAGCAAGAGAGTACAATAATGTCGATTCTCGCCGTTGTCGTATCCTGCTAACAGAATAGCTGGTGGATAACGTCAGATTATAGCTACTAGTTGGCAACGCAGTATTAATATTTTTAAGTCTATTGGTGACGTTAACTCCTGGAGCAATGGGAAATCTATCTGCTTAATTGCTAATACATACATACATATCTTCACGCCAAGTCCCTTACGTGGTAGGCAGAGAGTATCGAGTGCCAGACCTCACGATCCTAAGAAACCTGTCTTGCTTCCTTCACATGCATTACCCTTGCTAATAAAATTAATAAAATGGAAAATAAAATAAACATGTTGGCCGCCTAATGAAAAGTGGCTTTCGTTGTCCAGAGATATCGTAATATCCATAGATAGAGCTAAGCTGCCGACTCTTGGAAAAAAAAATCTACTTTTCTAACTATTACTGTATTTTTTATACTTTAATTGTTGCGGGAAACTAAGTCAGGAATAACGATCCATGGTTGAATTCATTAAAATAATACCGATGTAACTGACTGCATTCGTATTTGTACTAATCAGTTGCATGCCGTACAGATTGGGAACCTTTTTACCTATTCCTGCGTCAGTGCTCGAAATTTTAAATATATCCTCTAAGATCCCGGACATGATATAGCGAAACACAATTCTGGATACTACCTTCTATAGTGATTAGACAACGGTTTTCCCTTACCACCAGAGACGCCTGCTTATTTAAATATACAATATTACAATATTTAAAAATTTAATACAGACAATTTTATTTTCACAGGTACACAATCTAATATAATCGTCCCACCGTCATGGATAGTGAAACTCCCGAAGAAGGGCAGTTTTAAATCGTCGTTAAGAAAATCGCCAAAAAAGAAAAATGCAGCTAAGAAAAAAGGGAAAGATTCCAAGAGCGAACAAAAGACATTTGTAATTAAACCGATACCAACAGCAACCGTGAAACCGGTGTTAGTTTTTATAAATCCGAAAAGCGGCGGCAACCAAGGTGTTCGACTTCTGCAGAAATTCCAGTGGCTTCTTAATCCGAGACAGGTCTTTGATTTGACACAAGGAGGTCCGGGACCCGGGTAAATATCATGGCTTTTACAAGGTGTTACTTTTGCGGTCAATGATCTGGATAATATTTCTTATACCTTGGTATATTCGTTACCTTCTTAGTAAGAATTATTGTACATAACTAGAGAAATAATCAAAGCTCTTTAAACAAAAATATGTTATCGTTATTTATTTTGTACGGTCATGGCTAAATTTGGCTCTAGTTATTTTAAAAATGAAAGTTTTGTAATCTATATAGGTATCAATACGTGATGACATAACTTTGGATCAATTTTTTTTTACAAAAATTGCGCGGACGGACGAGCATAAAATTTGGCACACTTATAGTTTATGTGTAGGAGTATGTAATATTTTTCAACAACAATGCTTATAAAGTACATTAAATCAATAAATAAAACATTATACACACTAACATGCATTTGACACACACAAACAAATATATTGATTTCTATAAATCTTAAAGAAAGAAAAAAATTTCGCCCCAGACAGGATTTGAACCTGTAACCTTTCGTCTCAAGCCGACGAATGCTCTAACCAATTGAGCCACTGAGGATTCAAGTCCCGTGGCGAAATTTTTAATTCCTTTCTAACCCGTTAACGCGGGTAGTTATGTCCTACAGATACACAATTCTGAGTACCCACCAAATGAGTTCATCACCGATGAAATTCACATTTTTAGAATGGACATAACTTTCGTTTCTTGCATTGATTTTGATTCTTTCTTTCTTTAAGATTTATAGAAATTTATCCCACGCACAGGGCAAGTGCTAAAAAAATAAAAAAATAAAAATTCAAATATATTGATGATGACGATAAAATATCACAGATGGCGTACTAAAAAGTTTGAAAACAAAGTAGTTGTTCTTGAGAAATGAAGATGGCGTTCTTATCAACAAGATATTAAAATTTATTACGATCGAATTTCGACCAACGGGCGACCAATAGTTTTATAAATGACTTAAGTCATCGTTCTAAAAATTGTGTGTGTACTTATGTACACGCTTTAGTAGTTATACTTCTTCGGCGTAATAATAAAGATAAAAATCTTTTTAAAAATTTTATCTTTTGCCTTATTTTACATTTGTAGACAAAATGACACTAACCATAGAAATAAAGAAATATTGTGAATACAGTTGTCAGTTCTCACGCAACATACGTAGATGTCCTTACTTTTACTTTGTTGGTACCTTTTTTTGAAAAATTAAAATGTTATCTGTAGCTAACTTCATCATGTCGGTTTTTCGTGATGGTGTGCGCGCGCAACGTAAAAATTTACCCTCATCATTTTTTCTTAACGCGCCAAAAGAAGTATAACTTCAAAAGTAAGCAAGTTTCAAAAGGTAGCAAACATTGTTTGGATCATTAACTACCAAAAAACATTGTTTAATTTGGTCAGCAAGAAATTATCAAATGGGCACAACGAAATATTTAACTGGCAAGGTCAGTGATACTTTTATGTTGAATCCAATTTTTGCTGAATAATGCCCGGTTCCTATGTTCAATAATCTAGTCATATTTGTTTACGAACGGTAGTTTTTTTATACGAATAGTAAAAAATCTAACTTCGGTCGTTCGTTGTTTTATTTTTTTGTGGATTTTTGGGGATGTTTTAAGGATTTTGTGTAACTACAAGTAACGCTTCATTGATTTTAAATAAACAACCAATGCTTTTCTAACGGGTTACGGTTCGTTGATTATGAGAACTGGGCTTAATCATTTAACCGATAATTCAAATCATGACATTTTTAAAAGTATTTTATTCACACTTTTTTTAGGTAAACACTTGTACTTTTCCACTATACACTTTATTTAATACTTTTTGACTCTATAGCCAACCGGTTTCACTTTTTACAGCATCTTCAGGGCCTTATAACTAAAGTATTTAAGTATTTTTTTAATTTATTTCTACCGAAGTTTTGTTTCACAATGTTTGAACATTTTATTTTAAATTTTACAAAAAGACTAAATATACCTAAGAACACGCATTTACTTTAGTGGTAGGAAGCCAACAAAGTAAACCAATTTCTAGATGATAACAAACATAACATGTCATATTATACTCCTATTACTATACTATGGTATAGTACTATGGTACGATAGCGACAAGTATTGACGTTATGCAGTAAGAAAAGGTAAACTGGTGGCATCAATCGGATGTACTGTTGTGAGACTTGCACATTAAATTATAAGACTACATTACATTTTAAATATTGCACTAAGTTGTAACACACACATTACAATTTTTTTTTGAAGTGCGACTTTAAGCGAATTTCTTAAGCAAAACATCAACAACATTTTTTGGATTAAATGATTCACCACACTTATTATTTCGAAATAAAAGTGTATAGAGGGTGCCCAGAAATGAAAAATAAACCTCTAAAAGGCTAATAGTAGAACTAAAGACAAGTCCAAATAAAAATTTAAAAAATATACCCCTTACACTGCTAGAAATATGGCGATTAAAAAAAACATATTTTTTTGTCTGATTTCATTTTTTACCCGTAACGAGGTCAAATCGATTAATAATATAATAAATATTTATGTGCTTAAGTATTTAATATTTACCGCATTAGTGAGTACCTATCAAAAATAGCTAACTGGAGTGTTTTGCTCAAAAAATAATGTTAAACTATTGTTTTGTGTAAAATTTGTGAAGAAATATTTTAGATAAGAAACTTTGAATAGCTCTGGTATAAAAAAAATATGAAAGCAACAGTGGCCCATAATTTCAAAATATATCTGGTTTAATGCCATTTCCAAACAGATGTCATATGTCGTCATTGTAATGAAAAAAATATTGAACTATTGTTTTGTGTAAAATTTGTGAAGAAATATTTTAGATAAGAAACTTTGAATAGCTCTGGTATAAAAAAATATGAAAGCAACAGTGGCCCATAATTTCAAAATATATCTGGTTTAATGCCATTTCCAAACAGATGTCATATGTCGTCATTGTAATGAAAAAAATATTGAACGTGGAACTTTCAGAGGTTATCCATTCTCTCCTAGGCACCTGTATAGTTGGGGTCTAAAGTTTAATGTAGATAGAATGTTACTGACGTTTGGTAACAAACAGTATTCAAATTCAATATTAAAAAAAATTAAAAAAAAACTTTTCATTGTAAAAATAGACATGCAATTCCAATCTGCTTTACATTTGAATTCAATGGTCTGAAAATACGTTCGATGAGCGGTAACAGAATACGGAATATCTGAGTGCAACTATCCATTAAGTAAATGCATTTCAGTTTTGTTATAAAAAAATATGTTTATCATTTTATTTTCAAAAACATAGAAAGTGCTTATGCAAATTTGGGTGTTCAAACGATTTTATCTGAAATGAATTTCTATTTTGAGAAGTTTGTTTTCATCAAAGACATTGATTGTATCTAAGATATTTTTTTTTATTATAAATATTTTCTAGAAAATTGAAGAAGGCGTTACTTTGCGGAAATCCATACTTCAATTAAAATAAAATTATTTAATTTGCAATTTCCCGCCAAAAAAAGTATAAGTATTATGGCGTACCAAAATAGGCAAAATAGTGCGCTATGAATGAATTGGATTTACCGGAAGCTATAAACCCCGTATTTTCTAGAAAACTCCGTAGACAACTTTTGTTGTAGAAAACTACTTACAGTTCAACGCAAATAATACATTGATATGATAATTAAATATTTTCTTTCTCGTTTACACCAGGGTGTTTTCAGGTGTTCGAAAATAGTTGCAGATAGTCTGTTGTTAGTTTTTTTTTGCGTTGAACTGTAATACATCAATTTGATGTATAGATATAATGACCTAATCCCCTGTTACTCAGAGCAATAAGAAGTACAGGTACTCAGAAATCTAGCCTTTTTAGCTTTACATTAAATACTAGTAGAGATCCGTGCTAAGTACGTTTACATTGCATCTAGATAATGAAGCTCGGTTTGTTTTAATTTTTATTTTTTAACATCGAAAGATACTCGGCCTAGATTCTGTTCGGTTGTGCAGTCATTATAAATTTGCTTTTATTTTACTCAGTAACATGAACCAAAGTCACTTCTTATGTCATCTGGTATTCCTAACCTTCAAGTAGGATTTGATACAGTTTTTACTGATATTTCCAGATTTTTATGTTCGGGATATATGTATTCGTTTCGTTTGCAGTATGGCATTTTTAATGTATCAATTCCTTAACTATTTTCAAGTCTTAGTTTTTGTTGGCACCATTGAGCTATTAGAGGGTTACGTAGATACTTTTAGCAGATTACACAACTCTGAATATTCTTATTACAAAAAAATTAAATTGTTCAAAAGTATATGAATATATTAAATAATTTTAATTAAATCGTTTATTATTTTTATGTAAATTCGCTAAAACGTCCAAATATTCAAACATTAATTCGCATTTGAAAAACGGAACAGTTATTATTTTATTCGTTGCATTTATATCGAAAAACGAAAACGCTAATAATTTGCAAGAAAGGTGAACAAAAAAAGTTACATAAATTAATCATAGAATATTATAATCATTTTTTCTTTAGGTGATCTCTTGAACGTGGAATTGACCTATGGTGGGTTACTAAAACATGATGGCTAACTTGTAACATTTTGGAATAAAAAAATACGCAACAAATTTTAAATATGTATTAACTCCATGTTCTTCGGTCTATGTCTCAAAAAAGTTAGACAACTATGTGCTCATTTAAAGAAATATTTAGTGATACAACTCTGAAACTAATCTCGCACTGCATATGTATAGTAGAATGTCCGAACCTACATCGACTTACACCGAGCTGCTAATTAAATAAAACATATTTTATAGTCAAGTAAGTATATTAGCGATCATATTAAAAATAAGTTATCTAGACAAATTCTCGACCGAATATTTTGAATTATTTAAAAAACAAGGTTTTTCATGTTTCCAATTTTTTTAAGGCAACTCTATAAATTGTAATAAAAAATGTAATAAAACTGTACATATGTTAATATATTTTTTTTATTATCCAATCCCGTGAAAATAATTAGCATCGACAATTATCTGTTTATACCTGAGAATTCAGATAAATAGCAGGCAACCAAACTTTTGCAACTTCGTCTTATACCTACTTTAAATCGGGATAAAATTTTAATACTGTACAAATTAATGAATAAACACATTTTTAAAATAAAAAAAATGTCCAGGATTTTTTTAGGCGACCCATTTTTAATATATTTTCTGATAAACTTAATGTGCTATAAAACCGGTTTCATCCTATTATCAGTTCGGTATAGGTCCACCTAACTTTGGATCTTAGACTAATACAGGATATTACAAGCACAGATATCCAACTAAATTGGTGATAAAGTGGTACATGTTATAAGGTGTATACTTAATGGTAGACACTGTTATCTCACATCATCAGGAGAGTCGTCTGCCTGTTCGCTGACCTCTCACATAAAATAAATATTTGGAAAATATTCCCAGAAAATTTGACTTTACAATAATTGACTGCTATTATTTCTTTATTAAGCTTTTAATGTTTTCATAAATTCTCCCAAAATGTTTATTTATTTGTACTAGTGGTCGCCCATTGGTCGAAATTCACAATAAATTTTAATGTCTTGTTGATAAGAACGCCATCTTCATTTCTCAAGACCAACTACTTGTTTCCAAACTATTTAGTGCGCCATATGATTTTTTATTGTTATCAATATATTTGTTTGTGTGTGTCAATGGTATGTGGTATTGTATTGTGTGTGTTAATGGCACACGGTAGTGCGTATAATGTTTTATTTATTGATTTAATGTACTTTATAAGCATAATTATTGAAAAATATTAGCGTTTTGCACTTCTCCTACACATAAACTATAAGTGTGCCCAAATTTTATGCTTCTGCGTCCACGCAATTTTCGTAAAAAGGGGTCCAAAGTTTTGGCATCACGTATTAATATACACATTAATAAACAAAAACGCTATTACACCAAGAGTGAAATTCTGGGATAGTTAAAAATCCAATGGCAAAATAATAGCAGCCTTTGTAAAATCCAATTTTCCCGGAAGTGTTTCCAAACGACGCATGACGACGAATGAAAAGGTTCATCATTTTCGTTTGTCCAATCATGCGCCCAACATGTATTAACAGCTTGAAACCACCCACCTTTATATACGCTATAAATTGTTTACTCATGCCTTTAATCGGTTGCTAGCTCTATGAATACACAACATAAATTAACATAATTACATACAACTACATTAAAATGCGAATTTGCATTTTATAATCACGTAAAACAGAAACCCATTAATATGCATGCTTCAGGAGGAAGTTTTAGGGAAACAATCCCATTAGCATCCATTGTAAAACGTTATGCTAATAATAAACCTGTGTCCAAAATACAATCCCTTGTCGAAACAGAATTTGTTTAAGATTTTTAAATCACAATTTATTCATTTAAACAGTAGACAAGGACAAATTATTTTAGTCTAAAATTATTATTGTACCAATTTAGATTTTATTTATGTTTTATTTTTTCGCCGGGTTGGTCCTGGCTCCTTTGCAGAATAAACCATCTGCCTATCTTTGCAAGCAGCTTGTAAAAGGCGAGCATAGGCTTACCATCACTAACACCGTGACATCTGACTAGGTAGTAGAGTTTCACAGCGACTCGCCCGGATTGGTACCACTATACCTATACCTGCCGCCATAACGTCATGACGTGTTCCGATTCGGAGGGTAAGGTAGCCGGTAAACTTACTTTTGCTCGAGGCCTAACATCCAGACTTCAAGTTGGCAACGCACCACCACCTTTGCTGTCTCTAGGCGGCTTGAATTTCCCTCCATCAGGAAATCCGTCTGCATGTTGCCTTCCTATAACATAAAAAAAAATTACATTTCATAGTAATTAAGGCATACTTTCTGGTGGCAAGAAGTATAAGTAAGTAATATAAATGATTCAGAATATCAGCATATTGAAGACGCCACTAAGTCGATACATTCCAGTCTCGGTTTAGTAAAAGCAACTTAGTCTTCTGGAAGGTATTCCAATATAAATGTTATCATGATCCGACTATTGGTTTTTGAGTTTTAATAAAAATATATGCATTAAGTAAGACTCGAAAGCCAGGAGGACTACGGGCATGTTGATAATCATTCGCTACCGCAGAACTATCAGTTATCTTTCAAAAAAAATTGTCAAATAGCAACGTGGTAACGAAATAGTTAGTCCGTTTTTTGCAGTTTTATGCTCCCTTATTTTTTCGAGTAATCATCATCATCAGCTGGAGGACGTCCACTGCTGGACATAAGCCTCCCCCAAAGTGTGCCACAAGTCACGGTCACCAGCCGCTTGCATCCAGCGACTCCTCGCGACTTCTCGAGTAATAAAAGTCCATTATTCTACAGGTTGGAGCTGTTTCGGAAAGTGCCAAACTTACGCGTCTTGGCTTGTGGAGGAGATGGTACCGTGGGCTGGGTGCTGAGTGTCCTGGACCGCATCGGGGCGCGTCCCGCTGTCGGGGTCCTGCCTCTCGGAACTGGCAATGATCTGGCAAGAGCCCTTGGTTGGGGAGGGGTGAGTTCTTCTTTACTACCACATATTCTAGTCTTCCGTGGGAGACCTGCCTTTTGAAACAAGAAATTCTAAGCTCTTCTTCTTGAGGTCTCGGGTTCGATCCCCAGGTCGGACAACAAAAAAATTAGAAAATGTGTAGTTTCAATTTTTAAAAAACAATAATGTTGCACTAACCGGGCACATAACCAGGGCCGGACTGGTTATGTGCCCGGTCTTTAGCTAGTCTTGGCTACACTGGTTGTGCTTCGGCCTACCATTTCGGGGATATGGGCGTGAGGATACTTTATAGATTTTAAATAATAAGCGCTTGATGGATGATAAGTATATTCTCATCAATGCTTATCTTCCGGATTTCCTGTACACCTGTCAAATTTAGAACTGCACAGTGGCAGTCGCTGAGACAATGTCACAATGACTAATGATCTTATAGGTAACGTGAACATCATAACGTGGAGTAATAACATACACTCGTTTCATAATAGAGTTGTCACTTCTACGTCACGTAATATCACGCCGAATCAGCTAAGCTTGAGATGAACTATTTACCTATGTCCCGCTGCTCATAGCTAAGTCGTAGCTGGTTGTATCAAGATTTGTAGAGCTTCACTACATAGTTTAAAACAAATTCGCTTCTTCTGTCCCTATGCCCCTTTTTATACTGAAATATTTAAAACTACGCAACGGATTTTGATGCGGTTCTTTAAAGTTTATAATTATATTTTATACCTGTTCGAAGCAGGGGCGGGCAGGTCAGCGTTTATTTCTTACAATTAGTGAATCCGTCCATTTAAAATACGTACGTAATTGAAACAAAATTAAACCTTTTTTAATGTAACGTTGATGTCAGTTTGTTTCAAAGAAAGATCAGTCTTGTGCCTTGTACATCGGTAAATGCCGGCATCAATCTTACACGAAATCCTTTTTCCAAGTAAAGCAATTTTCAAGAATAAACCCTGTGTGCTGAAACTTTTGCAGGATAAAAATTAGGCGGGCACATAAAGGTCTCAGCATACATATCAACTCGGAAAAGGATCGTCACCGTATAGCCTTTCGCACTCGCCGTCAACCAGGCGTCAACCTAACGTATGCATGTAACCAAACAGTATCAGCAGCTCCTGTACATAATTGGAAAGAAATCGTCCCGTAATGCCTTTCGCCTCGCCGTCAACCAGGCGTCAAACTAACGTATGCATGTAACCAAACAGTATCAGCAGTACTGTACATCAACTCGACTACAGCTATACGACACCGCGCTTACGGCTCGCCGACCGCGAGCCTGTTCAGGCGCTACGATTACGCTACGTTTCCGATTAGTGTGCGTTGCAGTATGAAATTTCATACTAACAATAAAGAACAGCTCAAGGCAATACGGCGACGCGCAGAGACCTTAAAATGTAGCGAAACCCGCAGGTGCCCTTTGAGATTTCAAGTTGGATGTAGCAAAATCTTACACATGGAGATCCTTAATCTTTATTTACCTCTTACTGTGTAAAGTATGTGCTTGAAGGATTTATGTGAAATTTTTGATATTTGGTTTATGTCTAAAATTCAGTGTCTTATGAATATTGCGTTCAGCTTTGTAACCTACGTTTACCGTTTAACGTTAGCCGGTATATCATTTGAATCCACCCGTCTTTTTAATAGAATAAAGTACTAAAAGGCAAGTTCAAGGCAAGTCTTTATTGCAATGTGATACAGACAATAATATCAACTTACTTTTACTCCTACGTTAGTCTACGTTTATTAATAAGACCGCACATGTTTAATAATGTACTAGATTATGTATATAAAACTACGTTTTTCCATTTTAAGCAATCTAAAACTATATTTTTAATCGATTTCTCCGTAATTTCTAAACTTATTAAAAATCTTATTTTATTTTTAAGAGTGTGTTTCTGCTGTACATTTCGATTTGCCAGGGATTCAATCATCTGATCTTAATTTGATGGAAATTGGACCAACTCAAAAATACGCTTGTCGGTTTTACACGACCCAGATTGATAAATAGATTAAATGAAGATTTATATTTTGTTAATTTATTGTGGCACCTTTTCATAAATAAATATTTATAAAAAATCTATAGAAGCAGAAGTTACATTCAAAATAGGTATGTGAAAAAATAGTAGCCGGACAAAAAAGGAGCAGCAAAAAATATTTTTAGCGTTTTTTGATTTTTTTGTCATCTGTCTGTCTGTATAGTTGCCGCGATTCGCGTCAAATCTACTGAACCGAACCTAACGAAATTTGACTAGTAATTTCTGTCCTTTTTATCCTTCTTACTAAGGGGATTCACTTGGGAAGTATTAATATAAGAAGTAAGATTCAAGACGTAAATTTGAATATGATGATCGATTAACGCGATGTCCTATTTATTATTTCTAAGTCTCTAAGCCATTAGTCAAGTAGAAATTTGCATCAAATTTACTAATATCGGGATTCAGTCACAATTAGCCATAAGTCACAAGTCGTCAATAAGTCATGTCAGGGACTTGGGTAATGCGGTTACCTCATTATTCAAGCTCATATAGTGAGATTTGGCGGCAACAAGGAAATACACGATACGCTAATTTCTTCATGATTATTTCATTTGTGCACGTTTCCACTGAACAAAATTGTACAAATTACCACCAAAATTTACTAATTTCACTCAACACAAACACGAAATTCAATAATTATGAAAAAACTTCGACCATCTTTTCTCTCGATGGCGCCAAAACGTCCTGTGATGTTAATAATGAAAGTCAAAATAAAATGGAGCCCTCACTTGAGTTCGTCCTTAATATTTAGAAAATATGTCATCATCGTTATTAAGAGTTAAACCTCCTGTAGTTGTGGTATAGCTTCACGGCAAGAACGGAGTAAAATAGTTATATCTTAACTTCCCCCGTGTTGGTCCGGGCTCCTTTGCAGAATAGACAATCTGCCTTCCTGCCAGGCAGCTGGTAAAAGGCGAGCATAGGCTTACCGTCACTAACACCGTGACATCTGACTAGGTCGTGGTTAGGGAGTTTCGGAGCGACTTGCTCGGGTTGGTACCACCGCCTTACCTATTTCTGCCGCCATAACGTGTTCCGATTCGGAGGGTATGTGGCCGGTAAACTTGCTTTTGATCGAAGCCTAACATCCCGACTGCAGGTTGGCAACGCACCATAGCCACCTGTGGTGTCTCTAGGCGGCGTGAATTTCTTACTATCAGGAAATCCGTCTGCTTGTTTGCCTTCCAATATCATATAAAAAATAACATTCCTAACTAGCTGACCCGGCGATCATCGTGTCACTTGACATTAACAGCTACTAACAGTTTGTATGAACAAAATTGAAGTGTGGTTTTTCACACTTTCCCGGCAATTTTTTCAGTTTTGCTCAGTGATCTAGCGTTGTCTAGGTGTTGGAGGTTTTCATGAGTTCCCGGGTTCAATTCCCGGGAAGAGTAACAAAAAGATAATATGGTTTTTCCAATTTCCTAATAAAATATATTGCTCGGTATTGGATGCGTGCCCGGTTTGGCGAAAGGCTTGGCTACTGCTTCTCTCTCACCGCGCCCATACCTTGCGCGCGGTACAGCGGTGAGGGTCAAACATGGGTTAACAACACAATAAGATGTGTCTTATAATTATTAAGATTACCTTTTTACGTTTAAATGCTCTATGGCACAAAACAATGTACGCAAAGGCAGTTAATCTCAGTTAATTGTAAAGAAAAATATTTAGGTTGTACATTAAACTTAATCTTTACGTAATAAAAATAATGCAAAATAAAAGTGTCCTTTTTTCTAAAAAAACTTAAAGCTACTGTATAATTTATAAATACATAAAACCTACAGTTCTGTAAACACTGCGTAATATACTCGTAGTATATTTCATCTGTTTAACTTCAAATTAAATATATATATAATAATACTGGGCGCTGATTATGTATTATGTCATATGACGTCATTTGTGTTTGCTATCTTTATCGTATTTCTGTTGGTCACTGGAGATAGCAAATATAAAACACGTCATTTGACAGCTATTTGATGTTTACTTTTTCATTTTGAGTTGGCAACTGAGATACATAATCAGCTCCCTGGTCATGGTCTTTTCATATTCCATTTTGAATATTACTCTGAACTTAGCACTACTACCACGGACTGACGAATATTCCACCTTTGTTGTAGGGTTACGAAGATGAACCAATATCCAAAATCCTGGCACATATCGGTGAAAGTGATACAGTGTTACTGGATAGATGGGAGCTGAAGGTGGAGCCTAATGAAGCGGCGAAAGGAGAAGATACTAGTAATGCCAAACCAGAGTTACCTCTTAATGTTGTTAATAATTATTTTTCGTTTGGGGTCGATGCTCACATTGCGTTGGAATTTCACGAAGCGAGAGGTAAGCAACTTTTTTTTACAAGCCCATCTAAAATCAAAAAAATCAAAGTAGGTCAAGGAAAATGACGTACTTGTTTTTTTATGATAATGGAAGGCAAACAAGCAGACGGATGGTAAGAAGTTCACGCCGTCTGTAGACACCAATGGTGGTAATGTTGCGTTGCCAACCTGAGGCCAGGATGTTCATTGCTGTTTACCTATTATTTCTTGTCATTTTCGAACATTTCACAATTAAGACTACAACTTTTTAACTTCTAATACCTGTCAGTCATTAATAATTAAAATAAGCAATTTATTATTAACTAGCTTCCGCCCGCGACTCCGTCCGCGCGGTTGTCGGTCTACGCGTGATACCTAAAACTGAAAAATGAAGATTTTTTTTCTACGTATTTTTCCAGGATAAAAAGTATTCCATTTTATTCCCAGTATAGTTATATTAAGATTTATCGAAATCGAACCGTTAGTTTTTACGTGATGCATGAACATACAGACAGACAGACAAAATCTTTTTTAATCACATATTTGGGTTTGGTATAGATCCAGTAATCCCCTGCTATTTATTTTTTCAATATTTGCAATGTACAGAATTGACCCTTCTACAGATTTATTTTATGTATAGATTTCTTTTTAACCGAGTTCTTAAAAGGAGGAGATTCTATGATCTGCGAATTATTTTATGTATACCCAGGGATATTATCGTCATTTACAAAAACTATTTAATTTGAAAGTGCGTAAATCCCAGTTAAACCTATTGCCGCTAAGCCAAGATCGAAATCGAATAAACACCTTTGTATACGTGTAAGACATAACATTTTCATTAAAGTTAGGGTTTTTGAAGTGAAAATTTCTTTAGCGGCGTTGCGCACTTTTTTGGAATGGGTAAAAACTTACTCGCGTCAATTCATCAGAACGTAAGACGGCGCACTGCGCATGCGCAAATAAGACGGGGCAAGATCTAAAATAAAACGTAGATACACTGCTGTTTTTGTATTGCTTAGATAATTCCGAAGAGTATATTATTCGCAGTGGATCATACGCCGCAATATACTACCATTAAATTCTCAACATGAGAGCTGATACGTATAATATCAACAGACATAGCTCTATTTTTGTCATCATGAAAATAAGCTTTATGTTTAGACAAGCAATGTTCATTATACAGATAGTATGACGACGCTCCTAGCCGTCACGTGGTCTTACTTTGACAAGTTTTTGTCAAGCCAAAGGCAGGTCATTGATATGAAAATAATATTTGTGCATAAATGATAGTACATTCATACTGATAAATAAAGCAATTCGTGCAAAATTATTCCCGAACCTTTCAAAAATATCAAAAATGCGCAACGTTAGTATTCAAGTTTTCACTTCTACCGGCACTCCCGGATTGCAACCCGTCATTTTTTCAGCTGACTGCATTTTATTTATTACTGCAATTAAACGCCACTTGTGTACATGAACATACATTTTTATTGCATAAGTGAAATTACATTGCACATCCATCTCATTAGCACAGCATCCGTGTTTCAGGTGTGCCATTGTCCTATGGCCGGGATAGTAGGGCTATAAGTTAGGTTAGGAATCCCGACCCATGAAAGACTGCACAACAATGTACCATCACTCGGGCGACTCTTATGAGCAGCCTAGCAGGAAGGCAAATGGCCTATTCTGTACAGGAGACTCAGAGTAACGCAGGGATAATTCAAAACAAACATTAAAGGCAACGAAAATCTCATGTTACTGGCCACGTATACAAGTGCGATATCTGATAAAGCTGTGTTTATAATTTTAGAGGCACATCCAGAGAAATTTAATTCCCGAATACGTAACAAGCTATTCTACGGAACGGCCGGAGGCAAGGACTTAATGCAACGCAAATGGAAAGGTTTAGCGGATTTCGTGACCATGGAATGCGACGGCAAAGATTTCACCCCAGTTCTAAGGGAACATAAAGTACACGCTATTGTATTCTTAAACATTCCAAGGTAAGAATAATTTATTTATGTTTCACAAACAGACATTCTTAAATCATTTTTTATTTTTCGTAGCCAGATTGCGATCGAAAAAAACACTTACATTTTGTTTGTTAATCAAAGAGAACGGGCGTTAAATCCATTGGCTTTTTTATGAATAAATGTAATAAATAAATAAATGTTACTGGATAAGTTACACAAATAAAATCTAGCCCCAAAGTAAGCTAATTATATGCTTGTGTATTTATACTCAAACTATATACACCAGAATAAATTTAATAAACACATAGACCCGGAAATTCAGACAACTAAATGTTCATCACACAAATGCCTGCCCACGTCGGGATACAAACCCGAGCCTCGCGGTTGGTTGGTAGAGCTAGGCGTGTACGATAGCCCCTAGATCAACGAGACGGTTGATATAGGTCAATGAATACGAATGAGGTGCAATAATTTTGACATGTGAAGTTGACTGCTTCATCTTGCCTATCTACAAATGTATTGATTTTAATTAGCTTTTTTTTATAATATTGGAAGGCAAGCAAGCAGACGGATTTCCTGATGGTAAAAAAATTCACGCCGCCTAAAGCCACCAAAGATGGTAATGGTGCGTTGCCAACCTAAGGCCGGGATGTTAGGTCTCGAGCAAAATAAGTTTACCGGCTACTTTACCCTCCAAACCGGAACATGTCATGACATTATGGCGGCGGGAATGGGTAAGGCGATGGTACTAATCCGGGTGAGTCGCTGCAAAACTCTACCACCTAATTAAATGTCACGCTGTTAGTGACCGTAAGCCTTTTACGAGCTGCCTGGCAGGAAGGCAAATGGTCTATTGTGCAAAGCTTTACTATAAAAGTATTTCATACTAAAGCCTGATTAAAACCTAAAACAGGTCTAATAACGATAATTTTCTGATAGCTATATGTTACATAATTTTTAGCGTTATTTGACTTTTTCAGTTATGGGGGTGGAACGCACCCTTGGAATAAGTCTGGTGGATCGGTGGAGCCATCCACTGAAGACGGTCTAATAGAAGTAGTAGGATTAACGACATATCAATTGGTAAGTACATAAGTACTTAATTAGTACATATGTAAAGGTTTTTTACGAAATTAGAACGTATTTGTATACGTTACGTCTACTACGTACGTACGTATTTGTTACGTTAAAAATCTGTCTCCTTGTGTAGACAGATTTTAAAAAATAAAAATATAATAAATAAAAATATAATAATACAGACACCAAAGTTGATAATGGTGTGTTGTCAAACTAAGGCTGAGTTGTTAAGCCTCTTGTGTAAATAAACTTACCGGCTACTCTAACTGGCAGACCGAAACACGATAGCGGCGACCACCAATGATGTCACGGAATACCTATATCTCCCAATCCAAGCCTGACAATATTTACTAACATAAAAAAATGTGTATTCAGAAATATGTACTAGTTAATCTAAAATATTATAATAAAAATAATTGGTAATTAGGAATATTGACCGTTACAGATACCCTAATATACCAACAAAATTATACATTCGCAATATGGTGTCCGCTCTCACGTGCAAGTGAATATTAAATCTGTAATATCAAATGTCAAACCTACCGTGCGGCTCTCGCCTCTGTATAAATAATCTGACATCTCTTCGTTTAATGCTTTATTGCCAGTAGGATATGTCCAAATACTGGTTTGTCATGTGCCATGCCAAGGACTTCATTATTTTATATAATATTAGCTACCTGTTGCGACTTCATAATGTAATAATGTAAGCTATCCTATCTTTTAAACTGCACACGGTGTGCAAATTTGATTGCAATTGGTTAAGTAGTTTAGTAGTCCATCGCGGACAAACAACGACACGTAATTTATATATATTAAAATTATATTGACTGCAATTTATGAAAAGTTTTTTATTATTTTGACAATAAAATATTTATTTTGTTATGATTGGATGCTTTAATATTTACTTATTTATTTCTAACAAAAAATGTGACTGTCAAAATCGGATCCTTCCCAGGGCAATTTTTCTTGATTTTCATACCTACACATATCTACTTTAATATCAACGTTACGACCCATAACGTTGATATGTAACTTCTGTGCTAACTTTGGCGGATATTACAATGCACTGCACACTGTTACGGTGTGCGGTGATGCGGATTTTAACGTAGTCCTGAAAAATTTTGATTTTTGACCGCACCGCAACTCCGTCCGGCGATGCGGTGCAGTCCGATGGGTATCCTACACTGAGCTACGCAGAACCGCACGGATTTTGGAATAGAAATGTAATATACGTAAAGGATCGCGACTTACACACAATTTACACCTATTTTGTAGATAAGTATTTAATTAGAAGTTAAGTCGCCTCTGTGGTCCAGCGGTTCAGTTGCTGGACTTGACTGAATCCTCGGTTGGGGAACAAAAAGTAAATTGGGTTTTTCCGATTTTCTAATAAAAAATACGATGCGCGAAAAACCGAAAATAAATATTGTTTCCTTTTTTTTAAGTTCGTCATTAGTGAAAAATAGGTTTTGACTTACTGTATCTTTATGAAGTAAACATAATCACATAATTTTAAGTTAAAATCAACTAAAGAGGTGTAAGCCAGACATTAGATGTATTCCTGAAAGCATCCGGTGAAATTAGATTAGATATATTTATTACTGAAATGTGAAGCATACGGTGATATACTCTGTTTTGGCTTCGATGTTCAATTTTTAATTTAACGCCGGACGGAGGGAATTCGACATCGTCCACCGCAGCTCCGGACGGTGGCACTGAACATTTTTTTTTTTTTTTAAGTGTGGAAAATCCCCCCGGATACCCGCTGCTCTCGGGGGAGAACAACGGGTTATGTCGGACTCGAACCGACTAAAAACCACACTATGACCTTCGTGCCGCCCGGCTAGGAGCGAGATGGGGTCGCGTTGGCATTCACCATCTCGCTCCGCGGCTACGGCCCGGTATTTACGGGCCTCCCTCCGCGCTAAAAGAGGAGCGACTCCGGCCACTGGAGTCGCCCCCCTGGCGTGCGAGGCTGTGCTGGCCAGGGGAAGTCCCCCGACTCCCCCCGGCAGCCCCGCATCGGAAGCACTCTGAAGGCGGATGAACCGCCTTCTCGCGCCCCCGGTCCGCCTGCGCCGGAGCGGGCCCGTGTTGGGATCGTCCTCCCGGGCCCGCTCCGCGGTCTCCTTTTGCGTCATGACTTCTTCGCAAAAGGAGACCACCGCCTGCCAGCACTGAACATACCTGAACATACCTTATGCCTCCTCTACACGTAAACAGAGCGTAACACGTAGCATCGGCGGACAAGTCACCCGACGTGTAGAGAGAGTGATTTGCTTACAGACGCGTCCGGCACTTATACGTACGGTAATGCGGTTCCGTGACTGCTGCCGCTTGCGGAATTTGTCGCTCCGCACAACGGACCTTTTGCGACAGTGTGATACTAGCCTTAATTGGTGTCTTGTTTCAAGACGAACTACGAGAAAACCTTAATTTAGCTCAATGTGGTCTTGGCCTCAAATTAGAAATTTGACTACATGAACTCTAGACAGAATTTTCATTCGTACATGTATTTTTGGGACGTACTCGTACATGTATTTGTCGTCTCTGTGGTGTAGCGGTTCATTTGTTCGACTTGACTGCCTGAGGTCTCAGGTTCGAATTCCGGGTCGGGCAAAAAAACAAATTGGGTTTTTACAATTATTAAAAAAAAACGTTACTCGGCATGGGACATGTGCCCGGTTGGTGATAGGCTTGCCACCTATCGAACGATGGGACTTAGTATCTTCGACTAATCGTGGTTGCCTGGTTGTGCCTCTACCTATCTTTACCTATCTTTACCTTCGGGGATATTGGCGTAAAGATATTTTTTTACATATATTTTCGGGATGTATGTGTATTTTCGGAAAAGCTTTTTGATAGTTTTATATTGGATTTTATATTAATTATATAACAAAGATAAAATTAAAACTGCCTCGTCATTAACGTACAAATTTTTATTACAACCGTACCATAATATTACCTAATTATGCTAAAATGTTTATATTTTGTCCACGGTTGACGTTAAAACTCCGGAACCGATTACGGAAATATAATGTGCTATGTCGTCTTGTCAAGGGCTAAACGAAAAAGGCGTCAAGGGCATAGCGTACTTCATATTAAAAACGCAGAAGCGGTTATCGTAAAAAGCCACGCCCATATCCCCGAAAAGGTAGGCAAAGGCACAACCAGGGCACCCAATACTAGTCGAAGACACTAATGCCCGATTTCACCAAGAGGCCCTACACTTTACTTTTAACGCATTTTAGGGGACTGTTTTATATTGTGTATACTGCAACAGTCCCGTTTTTTTTTTTTTTGAATGACTAATGCGTTGCCAACCTCGCGGTTTTTACAACTTCACCGGGCTTTATCAACAGTCCCGTAACAGTGTACGGTAGATAGGACTTAAAATTAATCTATCTTTAAATTTATTTATAGTAAATTATGAAACTTATGCTTATAAATAAATATTTTTTTATTAAAAATATAAATAAGTGCTGTGATTTAAATGTACATTTTAATATAAATATGTAAATTCTTTAAATTTAAATAAATGTTTGCACACCACAATGTGGTATAATATGTTGTATGCTTAAATGTCTTTGTAACAATTTTTAACACACATATTCCGGAAATAAATAATTTTCATTTTAAGTAATGTTAAAAGGTCCCCTAAAGTATAGGTGTTCTTAGTGAAATCG
Organism: Calephelis nemesis; assembly: GCA_002245505.1. Classification (NCBI taxonomy): domain Eukaryota; kingdom Metazoa; phylum Arthropoda; class Insecta; order Lepidoptera; family Riodinidae; genus Calephelis; species Calephelis nemesis. Next base: position 108,698 of record NJDD01003144.1, read on the forward strand.
GACATAAGTGATAGGTTGCAAGCCTATCGCCAACCGGGCACATATCCAATCCCGAGCAACGTTTTTCTTTTTTAGAAAATTTGGAAAACCAAATTTTCTTTTTATTGCCCGACCCGGGATTCAAACCAGGGACCTCATGCAGTCAAGTCCAATACCTGGACCGCCAGACCACAGAGGCGATTATTATCGTCGGAGTACTAAAATACTTTAAATATTTTGCATGTGTTATTCAGAAATCTTTCTGATTTTCTATGTGATATTTTTTACTAGATGATAAAGGGCGACGCGTAAGCTGGCCTGAATCCTTGAGGACATAGTGTCAGTGCGCGTCCAATCGTGGTCCATGCTAGAGAGTAGGGTAGATTTACAAACGAGGCCTAAGATCCCGGCCATACGACCATACGGACATATACGTACATATGTATATGTACATACGGACATATACGGCCATACCAACGCACCAATAATATCTGTAGTGTCTAGATGTATAGATTGTCTTCCAGAAGGATATTAGACAGTTAATAAAAATGTTTCATCAAGAAAGGGTAGAATAACAGAAATGTTAAAAAATCGACCCTGTGTTATTGCCTCTGTGGTCTAGCGGTCCGGCGTCGGACTTGGCTTCTTGAGGTCCCGGGTTCAATCCCCGGGTCGACCGACAAAAAAGTTAGAAAATGTATATTTTTAATTTTCTGATAAAATAATGTTGCCCGGGATTGGATATGTGCCCGGTTGGCGATAGGTTTGCCACCTATCACATTGTGGGACTTAGTGACTTCGGCTAGTCGCGGTTGTCTTGGTTGTGCCTCTGCCTACTTGGTCGGGGATATGGACGTGAAGATACTTTTTATAAAAAAAACTACTTCATCTGGCCTTTTATTTTATGGCCAGAATCGCAAATAGTTTGTCCATGATGGGGCAACTTATTTCATTTTTATGGAACGCGTCATTAATAAAATCTAGGTATATGGAGATTCAGCAAATATCCAATTCACGCATGTTATGTTAGCTATTTTTTTATGTTATTGGAAGGCAAACAAGCAGACGAATTTCCTGTTGTTAAGAAATTCACGCCGCCTAGAGACACCAAAGGTAGTAATAGTGAGTTGCCAAACTGAGGTCGGGAGCAAAAGTAAGTTTACCGGCTACCTTACCCTCCGAACCGGAATACATCAAGACGTTATGGCGGCAGGAATAGGTAAGGTGGTGGTACCAATCCGGGCGAGTCGCTGCCAAACTCTACCACCACCTAGTCGGATGTCACGGTGCTAGTGATGGTAAGCCTATGCTCACCTTTTACGAGCTGCCTGGCAATGAAGGAATACAGTCGATGTGTATTCCTACCACTATGAAACTCGTCTGCCTCTTTGCTCTTGGATCCCGTAAAAAACGATAACTGTCTAAAACTAAACTATTGGGTTAGTATAAAGAGATAAATAAGAGTAAATAAAGGTATCTTTATTTACTCGTCCACATCCCCGAAGAGGTAGGCAAAGGCACAACCAGGGCACCCACGACTAGCAGAAGACACCAAGTCCCACAGTGTGATAGGTGGCAAGCCTATCGCCAACCGGTTAAATTTCCAATCCCGAGCAACATTTTTTTTGTTGCCCGACCCGGGATTCGAACCCGGGACTTCATGTAGTTAAGAGTAAAGAGAGTAATCGTGGGTGCCGTGATTAACATCTGCCTACTTCTCGTGCATAAGGTCGTTAAGATACTTTTTATAACAGATATTCTCCTCTGCCCGTAATACCGCTACATAAACAACGCCATAACTGTTAGCTGTCTGTCGGTATTAACAGCGTGAGCTAGATTATTTCTCCGTCTAGATTAAGCTATCTATTCTGAATCTATACCAATGATTAAGTGGCATGTATCTGTAAAATCTATGAAACATTGAGCAATAAAGATTACTGTTATATTTCATAAAGTAAACGAAAACAGTTAATGTAGTTAAGTTATATTTATAGCATTAAAATATCTCTGTCCCTACATTTTTTTAAAACATATCCTGCTCATACAACAGTGTTAGCAGGAGTACTAAAAAGAATATTTTGGTTATGGATTATTTTTATAAATATAAGTAAGTGTAAGTATCTTCACGCCCATATCCCCGAAGAGGTAGGCAAAGGCACAACCAGGGCACCCACAACTAGTCGACTTGGACTTGACTGCATGAGGTCCCGGATGCGAATCTCGGATCGGGCAACAAAAAAAAGAAAATTGGGTTTTTCCAATTTTCTAATAAAAAAATGTTGCTCGCGATAGTATATGTGCCCGATTGGCGATATGCTTGCCACCTATCACATTGTGGGACTTAGTATCTTCGGCTAGTCGTGGGTGCCCTGGTTGTGCCTCTGCCTACCACTTGCGGGATATGGGCGTGAAGATACTAATTCTATTGTTTACTTCACCCCTCCAAGTTCTAGGATCTTTTTGTAACAACACTATCATAAAATATTATTTTACAGCCTTTATTACAAGCGGGTGGTCACGGGACGTGTATCTGCCAATGTAAAACAGCGAAGATTGTGACTACGAAGGTGATACCAATGCAAGTCGACGGCGAAGCTTGTCGACTGGCACCGTCCATAATCACCCTAAGCATATTAAATCAAGCTATTATGCTCGCTAAAAAGAAACCAGGAAGAGCATTGGCGCCGTAAGTGTTTAATTATTCTAATAATAGCGACTTTAATTATTCAACCTTATTCGTTTTTGCTTTCAGTTAAAGTGCAAAAACCATCTCTACTTTCCTTGCTTCTAAATGTTTTTTTTTTTTGAGCTTGATACCTGTTTTTTACAAATTCGTTTCTTACCAGAAGTAGCTTCTGAAGATAAACATTTTTGTTTTGTAGAATTAAATAGCTGACAAGCGTAAGTGACAGCCGTGGCCTCTATACACCAAAGAACTAGTAGGGGGGTTGCTGGTGGATTTTCAAAAATATTATTTACGCAACAAGCTTTACAATCTCAGTTAGTTTTAGCAAAGCATCATTAACAGTGTAACTTCCCAAGGCGGGTGTAACTTAATTGTCTTTATGGTAAAAAGTTAGTAATTATTTATGACTAGCGCTAAGTCGCTAAGCGTCCGAACGAATTAAATATGCGACATGTTGTTTAGTAGATTAAGTTCTAGCCCTGGTGATGCTGTCATAAGCGAAACTGATCGGCTATTTATAAAATAAGAAATTATAAGTGATACGTAAAACTGTACAAGGGTTTCATTATTTAATAATATGAATAAATTTGTGACAATTTATTTTTTGTTTGTAAACATTCCTTACGCAGTATATTTCTTTGTTGAAATCCTTCGTATGTTTTTGGAGGAGTTAAAATCCTAATATACACAGAGGATGCTGAAAACGAAGAGCGAATAAAAAAGGCAAGTCGTGTACCTTTGGACACTTGTACTCTATGGAAAACGTCTTGCTTGACATATTTTTTTATTTTGCTTACCTTGGCCGTAAATGTACTTTAAAAGCATTGATCTGTTATCTATACCTACTTATAAAACAACATGTCCTGACTGACTGATTTATCATCGCCGAGCAAATACTATTAGAGATACAGTCATCAAATTTGGTGAGTGGGGTCGTTATATTGAGTAAATACCCAATAAGGACGAAATTTTAAAAATTCTACCCCTAAAGGGATGAAATATGTGAAAGTTTGTATCAAAGACCATAATTTTTTAATTTAGAAACGTGAAACTTTATTTTTGAGCTACTTATTTAAAAATGTGTAGATACGTATTTAAGCGTTTCTATAAATTCTACTCCTTAGGGGGCGAAATAGTGGTTGAAAATTTGTATGAAAGTCCTTACTAATGGGCTACAATTAATAAATGTATTAAGGGCCAATATACGCTAAAATAAGTCAGCAGTATAATGTTTTTTCATACAAAGCAATCATGGATCTTGGTGACAAAAATACACAAGATTAACATGAATATGCTAAGACTAGTGTTTCCAAAACACGATTCATTTCACTTTGCTCGATAGAAAAAAATCAAAAAGTTAACCCTTTTTTGAAAGCAAAACCCAAATGTCTACTATATAGTGTTGTGTTGTCTAATATATAGTGTTTGTGGAGGAAGGTACACTACTTGCTCAATAATTCATACTATGTAATGATACTATAATAATAAATCATTGTAACACGTTTAAAAAAAAGTTAACAAAACATAATATATCGTAACACATTTATTTTGTATCGACAGAAACCCCTTTCTTACGCACATCTTTGACATAGTTTATTCATATGTTATATTATGACAGGATCCCATGAACCATTTATTACAATTTCAGTTCGTCTATGAATGATAAATGGGATAGAGAATATTTTTCCTTTATCATTTCCGAAGACTATAACTCTAAGCCCCAGGGCACTTAAACTACCTTTGTACGAATAGAAACTCTGTACTGAGGTTCTATTATACATTCAATGGTTATGAGCTAATTAATAAATCACTTTGATTAGGCACGTAACTTACGCCAATTTCGTCATATAATAATCAAGTTTCTTAGGTACTTATGAATCGATACTTTTATTATTATACCTGTACAAGAGTGAATTCATTGAAGATATTTAAAATTAACACTAATATTAAAAATGTTGACAACTCCCTACAAAACCTTTTTTTTTAACGAATAGAAATCCTCATGAATACCCACCCGCCACTTTCGGGGGAAGTGGCGGGTTATGCCGGACTCCTACCGGCTAAAACCACTCGGTGACCGCCCTCTGTGCGTATCGGGAGACTGCGTAATCTCCGAAGAACGCACCACTGTCACCCTTACACCTGCCCGAAGGCTCATCCACTCAGAAGCCTCCCTGTTCTGATGCCATCACTTTGACGACAACAGCATGGGGTCACACCATGCTATGCTGCCTCACGTCCCAGACTGCTTTTTAAGCCAACTGACACCCCGATCAGTTGACTCACAGCTCCAACCCCCTTTTAGTCGCCTCTTACGACAGGCAGAGGATACCGTAGCCCTATTCGTCGCCCGGTACTACAGGGCCCTCCCTACAAAACCTACATGTAACATGGCTAAAACCTATCTCGGCCAGAGGGTTTGCAGCTGCCCACCTTTTCCCTACAAGACCACTATAACTATGCAAATGACTGGAAACCGTTCAAACAGGCTACGTATGTGGACAAGAAATTTGTTTAACAAAAAAATAAAATTGAAAGATAAACCTATTTCTAGCTAATACATTTAGTTTAAATTTTTACCTCGCCTTTTCTCGGTATTACTTATATGAGGTACTCATATGTTGAAAACCATGCTTTAAAATTTAGTTTAGGATTTCTCTTGTCTGCCCGCCCTCTGCACAGAATCCTGGCTACGCATCTTTGTTCGTTACCCAAATTCTTATCGGAAATCGATTCAAAGAATCGTGAGTGTCCAGTGAAGTTATGGGCAGTTACATTCGCTCACCCCTCCCCCCTAAATGCAATATGTTCGTTTGATCCTTAATGCCTGCACAAATCGTAAAGAACTTGAACACGTGGGACATAACTACTTTTATACAGATAAAATATTTACTAGTATTTAAAAAAATCTGATAAAATAATACTTTGCAGCCAAACGACATTGGACAAGCTGCCATTCACGGTGAACCTTATAACTATGGCGGACTATGAGCGACATCACTATGACAAGGAACTTTTAGCTAAAACAGGTAACTATTTCACTACTACTCTACTATTTTCACAAATAAATAAATAAATAAATACACAAATTGAATCTAACCCCAAACTAAGCAGATGTAGAATAAACCTTTATTTTCTATTAATTGTGTAGAAAGAAAACAATTTTTGCCACGGACAGGATTTGAACCTGTAACCTTTCGTATCAAGCCGACAAATGCTCTAATAATTTGACCTACTGAGGATTCAAGTCCCGTAGCGAAATTCCTTTCTTACTCTTTATCGCGGAAATATTTTCGAAAATTTATAATATTTGTGGCGAAAATTTTTTTCTTTCTTTAAAATTAATTGGAATTTAACCCAATACAAGTGCTAAAACAAAAATACCTTAAGCCTTTATTTTGCTAACTCCACGCAAGCATAGCAGTATAACTGTTGTGGCGAGTGTGTTTAAGGATAAATTGTGATTAATTATTATAGATTACATATAATTATGGTTATAATAACTATATAATCAATTAATAATAACTTATTGCTATAAATAACTTTTACGTTTGTCAAAAAAATACTTATAAAAAATACAAAATTGATATAACTTCCTATTTTTTTTACCAAATAGTTTATGTAGCTCAATTTTTTGTGATTGTAGTTTTTATTTTTTATTAATATCGACTATTTAATTTGAAAACCTATATAGGTACTAAAATTTAAGTCAAAACATAATGCCTGGTTCTTGTTTCGATGTTTTTTTATATAAAATTATCAATGATGTTTGTCCTTGAGGCAATCCACAACAGGATAGGAATTAAATGTGATAGGATAGCGTAAACACCATCTTAGAACACTTTTCCCGGAAATGCAAACTCCGGGAGGAATAGTATTTTTTTAATAATAATAACAAATATCCCTGGACAATTTTCACAAATTGAATCTAACCCCAAAGTAAGCAAATTAAATGCTTGTGTTATTAGCCCAGTAAAAAGTTAAATGAAACCATGATCTGACCAGTTTTGGCGCAATGATTAAAATGTGTTCATTATTATTTAAATAATAATATTATGAAAGAAATTTTGATTTAAATTAAGGGGAAAGGGATGAAAAAATAAAAAAAGGGTTGAAAAATGCCTTTTTTTAAAATAACTTAATAACGGTAGGAAATAGAAAAAAAAGTTTCAAGTAAAAGATGTAGAGAAAAAAATTCTACACAAAAAAGTTCCTCTTCATTTTTTTGTTATCTGCTTTAGTTTAGCTGCAAAAAATAAAAATTAAATTTGCTTTGTAATTGTTCTCCCAGTTGCCGTCGTGCTAGAGTCACGGTGTTGATGTCGTCGGATGCCTCAAACCATCCAAAAAAATCCGAAACCTTGGAAATGTAGACCTGGCGAAAAGTCGGTCGACGGCCTGTCTAAACGGTGACACCTAGCGGGACCGTTTTGTCTCCATTTTTCCTCTTTAAGGTGACAATTGCCAAAACTTGTATGAAAAAATACAAAATGGTGGAAACAAGATGGCCGCCATACAAATTTGATTTACCTATTGCGTCCGAACCGTTAGATATAGAAAGCTGCTCTCTTGAAAGTTATTGATCGGTTATACAAAATTTCTTTGGATTTTAGAAAAAAAATCCAAAATGATTTTGGCAGGCCGTCACCTAAATTTTTACCAGATTCAGGTAGACCAACTTTCACAATTTTATTTTTACTTTTAAAATGTATGCTATCCCCTGGCAAAAAAATGTTTACGCTACAACCGCCGTAGCAGTTTTTCAATTATAACTTCCGGTCGCCGTCTTGTATTTGAAAATTAACAAAAAAATCGAATTCCCGCCCCCTTTCCCCGAAACTTTCAAAAATTTTTAAAAATAAAAAACAATGGCCGCCATCTTGAAGAAAATTAAAAATCTAAAAAGCCCTGGCAACACCGAGCAATATTCACTATCGAAGCAAATCTCCATCTCAAACCGTTTAAAATCTACAGAATTTTCAAATTTGTATGGCGGCCATGTTTTTTCTGTCATTTTGGGTTTAATTTCCAAAATCCAAAGATTTTTTTTTATAACCGATCAATAACTATCAAGGATGCAGCTTTCAAACTCTAACGGTTCGGACGCAATAGGCGAATCAATTTTGTATGGCGGCCATCTTGTTTCCACCATTTTTCGATTTTTTCATACAAGTTTTGGCAATTGTCACCTTAAAGAGGAAAAATGGCGACAAAACGGTCCCGCTAGCTGTCACCATTTTGACAGGCCGTCGACCGACTTTTCACCATTCTCTATCCGACGACATCAACACCGTGACTCTAGCACGACGGCAACTGGGAGAACAATTACAAAGCAAATTTAATTTTTATTTTTTGCAGCTAAACTAAAGCAGATAACAAAAAAATGAAGAGGAACTTTTTTGTGTAGAATTTTTTTCTCTACATCTTTTACTTGAAACTTTTTTTTTCTATTTCCTACCGTTATTAAGTTATTTTAAAAAAAGGCATTTTTCAACCCTTTTTTTATTTTTTCATCCCTTTCCCCTTAATTTAAATCAAAATTTCTTTCATAATATTATTATTTAAATAATAATGAACACATTTTAATCATTGCGCCAAAACTGGTCAGATCATGGTTTCATTTAACTTTTTACTGAGCTATATGGGTATTAATCAACGATAGTAATTCATAGAAATACTTAAAAAGATACCAGAATAGATTTATTCTGGTATCACCCAGATATCTAAATGCAAACATCTTAATGCTCATCACACAAATGCTTACCCCCGTCGGGAATCGAGCACGAGTCTCACGGTTGATCGGTGTAGTTAGGCCTGTACGCTACCCACTCGCCCAACGAGGCGGTCAATGAAAAAATAAAAAATTAAAGAAAATTGAATGAAATTTATTAAATTCCTTGATAAGCATAATGTTTGTGTGTGTGTGTGTGTGTGTGTGTTTTTTTTTACTCCCACTAAGGTAAGCTAAGGGCGGTTGCTATTTTCTCATATAAGATTCCAAATTAACTACTTTATACGTGTTAGCTACAAAGGTTTATTCACAGATTTTACATTTGTAGATTATACAGATAGAAATTGTCACAGTAAAACCAAATTGTACATTAAATTTCTCCGGAGCAAATCTGATAAAATATGTAACGAGGTACTTTGAAGTTAAATTTTGATTGACACTTTTGTTGTTTGTAGTTACCTGGCTTTATTTTGTGCGGACTTTAATCTTTGTTTATTAGCATTAAGTCTAAAATGTATAATAAAAATCTTTTCCTTGTAAATTCTGACACCAGAATCAAAGATTTTATAAAACTTGTTATTTTTACATATTATATCGTGATTGATAATGAGATTTTTTATAATTTGTTTGAAATAATATATGTATTACTATATTCTGCAACCAGTAGACCAATTTTGCAAATTCCTTTTTTTGTATTGGTAATTGTCAATATGAGGTTCACATAAAGAGAAAAACTGGGCAAATTGCAGGAAAAGTGAAAAAAAACCCCCTTCAATAATTGAATTTATAAAAAAAAAGTATCTTTACGCCCATATCCCCGAAGAGGTAGGCAGAGGCACAACAAAGGCACCCACGACTAGCCGAAGACACTAAGTCCCACAATGTGATAGGTGGCAAGCCTATCGCCAACCGGATACATTTCCAATTCCGAGCTACGTTTTTTTTATAAGAAAATTGGAAAAACCCAATTTTCTTTTTGTTGCTCGACCCGGGATTCGAACCCGGGACCACTGCAGTCAAGTCCGACAACTGAACCGCTAGACCACAGAGGCGATTGAATTTAAAAGGAAACAATTATTGTTTCCACGCAAAATGTAAGTAACTTTTAATGTCAAGCGATACGAAGTTCGCCGGATCGGCTAAAAAATATCGGTTAAATATTTTATGAAAACGTATAACCCAAGCCTCAAAATTGCTTTCGTGGACATGTAACATACACATAGATATATTATTTCTAGTTTGCAAAGAGGTTGGTTCCTTCATTTGTTATTCTAAAGGGTCAGAAGTCAGAACGACATACTTCGCCAAAGTATTTCCTGGACTATTGTCAATTTAAGTGTCTCCAAAGGAAAGAGCTTTTAACTTAGCACAACTGGATACATTCCCATGAGAGCTCATTGTAGATAGTCACAATTATTATCAATTATGTTCAGGCTAGTTAGAATTAGTTTGTGTAGCTTAGACAGGACTCGGGAGACCTACAAGGGCACCCGCAGTGGTAAACATTTGAGACGTTACAAAGCTTTGTATTTAGCTTCACGACCATTTCTAAGTCGCGGACCGCAGTACAAATATGAAACAGTATTAAGACTACCTGCAAAAGTTCGAAAGGGCACGTTTACACAAACTTCAACAAGCGCATCGACGAAGCTCGTAGGCTTAGGTCAGACGATTTTCGCGGTATTGTAGTAGCGAATGACGTGTGTATATTTTGTTATTGCGATCTTCCTAAAAGTGCCATGAGTATCGTCTTTTGCTGAAATAATCCTACGCCATGATATTACTTATTTAAATTTTTATTTTGTATCACTACGTAGTTACTGCAATTCGTTTGATTACACAATTGTACAGAAAAGTAAATGCTAAAATAACATGACATTCTTCAATTGAGCAACACTTACTAACATACCTAAGTATTTAACCCCTAGCTTTAGTTTTCATACTGCTTCATATTTGTACTATGTATTGTGTGTATGTGAAAAAAACTTAGCCTAAATATTTTAACTTTTTATACTTATGGTACCTACCTATAATTAAATTTTGATGCCTAATGTCAAGAGTCTCCGAAACCAGCGTGTTTGTATGAAAAGGGTAATGAATGTGAAGGAGGTCTGACAGGTCTGCCAGGATCGTTTGGCACTCGATACTCTTTGCCTGGCACGTAACTGACTTGGCGTGAAGATGTGTATGTGTTTATAATTAATCGTATTCCTAATGTTCTATCTGTTCCACAGCGGAAAGGATAGGCAGCGTGGAGGTGAACCCGACGGCGGATCTGGAGCAGATGCGCACCCTCATACAGAACATTATCAAGGAATCTCATTACCCGAATCTCATCGACTGGTGGTTTGTTGACTGTGAGTCCTTTGCTTTATGACTTCTTATGGTATAAATATTACTCAGAATGCACAGCTGATCCATGGTAAGAAATAGGAAAAAAAAAGTATCTTCAAGCCCATATTCCCGAAGAGGTAGGAAGAGCACAACCAGGGCACCCACGACTAGCCGAAGATACTAAGCCCCATAATGTGATAGGTGGCAAGCCTATCGCCAATCGGGCACAATATCCTATCCCGAACAACATTTTAATTAACAACATTTTTTAAGAAATAGGAACAAAGTAAATACTACAATTAGGTACAGTAGACTGGGGTTTTAAAATTTGCCTAATACACAGTCCAAGTGGACGGAATATCAAAAATGATAAATGAAATGATTTCCCCGTATTGGTCCGGGCTCCTTTGCAGAATGGACCATCTGCCTTCCTGCCAGGCACCTCGTAAAAGGCGAGCATAGGCTAACCGTCACTAACACCTGACATCTGACTAGGTGGTAGAGTTTCGCAGCGACTTATCGGGATTGGTACCACCGCCTTACCTATTCCTACCGCCACAACGTCATGACGTGTTTCGGTTTGGAAGGTGAGGCAGCCGGTAAACTTACTTTTGCTCGAGGCCTAACATCCCGGCCTCAGGTTGGCAACGCACCATTACCTTTGGTGTCTCTAGGCGGCGCGAATTTCTTACCATCACGAAATTCGTCTACTTGTTTGCCTTCTAATATCTTAAAAAAAATGTCAGAAATGACAGCAACTTGTCAAAATATGTTTCACATAGCGTCTGTGCTACTGTTATCAAAACCGGTCTTTTATCACCATAAAAAAGGGTAAATTAATGAAAAATGATGAATGAGAATGACAAATGAGGTCAGAGCGCGAGGTGCACAGTTCATTCGTACGGGTTGTAGGCAGTTTGGCGCAACTTTCATATTAAAAAAAATAAGTTAGCTATATTTTTTATTCACCTAAATCATATTATGACACTTATTGCCTTGTGTCTGAATGCTTTTAGACTTACTTTCAAATTATACGAGTTATATCTTTTCACCGTGTTATGTCAAGTGACATGTGTCACTTTAAGTAAACTTCATACAAAATTAGGGTTTGCTATTTATCTATGGAAGTCCCGCCTCTTATTACGTTGTATTTATATACTCTTTGGTAGGGAGTTTGAAAAAGAAGAGAGTTTTGGCGCCATCGAGAGAAAAGATGGTCGAAGTTTTCTCATAATTATTGAATTTCGTGTTGATATTGAGTGAAATTAGTAAATTTTGGTGGCATTTTGTACAGTTTTGTTTAGTGAAAGTGCGCAAATGAAATAATCATGAAGAAATTAGCGTATCGTGTACTTCTTCGTTGCCGCCAAATCTCATTACATAAGCTTGAGTAATGAGGCCACCGCTTCACCCAAGAGCCTGACATGACTTACTGACGACTTATGACTGATGACTAATTAAAATTGATTAAAATTAATATAAAATTTGATGCAAATTCTACTTGACTGATGGCAAAATACTAACGTATAGGCCAAAACCTAAAGAAAGAAAAGAGTTTGAAAAATGTCAGTGTGCGAGAAATGTAAACATAACTTATAAAACATAAGGTACAGCGCGTTCTTGTAAAAGCTATGTACCTATGCAAATGAAACTTTGAAGTTAGCAATTTACTTAGTTTGTAAATGTTTTAACTTTCTAGAACATTCTCGCCTACGTGGCTATAAATAAGGTTTGTAAATGTTTCTCGTTGTTTTCTCATACTTATTCAAACTTGCTTTATGAAATATATTGTATATTTTTCATTCACAGCATAGCCAGTTTACCTTTGTTCCTTTATATTTCCTTTGTATATTGATATTATACAGTGCTTATTAATTCGGCTAACTTAATACCGCCTTCAAACAATGACGATGTCAAACAGTTAGTGAAAAGTTAATGTTGTATTTTCTACTGTACAGTAATTCTTTCTATAGAACATTTATCAGGCCAACAATATACATATACTTAGCTAATATCTCTATACATATAATAAAACGGTAGAGAAAAGTAGATTTAAATAATATTTCTACTTTATTAAACCATGTTCTTGAAGATGTAGGCAGAGGCACAACCGAGGCCCCCACAACCAGCTAAAGACACTAAGTTACGTTATGTGATAGGTGGCAAGCCGAACGCCAACCGTACACATATCGAATCTCGGGTACGAGACGATAAACAAAAAAAAGTGCAGCAAATAAATTCCCGTAATTGTTTATAAGTCATAGGTTTTGTTGTTAAAAAATTACAGACATAGCAACACTTAGTATAAAGTGAACAAATAACTTGAAATTCGAAATGTAGAGAAACATTTGAACGTATAGGTAATTTTTTTTTATGATATTGGAAGGCAAACAAGCAGAAGGTTTCCCGATGGTAAGAAATTCACGCCGCCTAGAGTCACCAAAGGTGGTAACGGTGCGTTGCCAAATTGAGGCCGGGATGTTAGGCCTCGAGCAAAAGTAAGTTTACCGGCTACCTTGCCCTCCGAACCGGAACACGTCATGACGTTATGGCGGCAGGAATAGGTAAGGCGATGGTACCAATCCGGGCGAATTACTGCTAAACTTTACCACCTAGTCAGATGTCACGGTGTTAGTGACGATGAGCCTATGCTCGCCTTTTACCAGCTGCCTGGCAAGGAAGGCAGATGGTCTATTCTACAAAGGAGTCCGGACCAACACGGGAAAAACATTACCTACATATATACTTATATATATACATACCTAGAACAATGAAAATTCACTAAACAGCAGCTCAGGGTAAAGTGAATTTACTGTCTAACCAAATCTCTACCAAATAATCTCTACCAAAGAAAAAACTTAATCCCAAAAATTTTCTTTTGCCAATCGGTATTTTTGAAAAAAATATGTAAATTGATCACAAGCACAGAAAAGTGCTAAAAATTTAAATATCTTCATATAGATTCCACTGAATATTTCATTCACTGTTGATTCCAATTTCGACTGCTATTCACATAAACTAATATTGTTCCCTGTTTCAGCGGTAACAGCGGAGCGGTTTTTCCGAATCGATAAGGCCCAGGAGAACCTCCACTACCCTACAGATATAGGGCACGATAACGTGTACATATTGGATGCGGCGCCTCTGACGCCGGACACCGAGTCGACGGCGCACCCGGACACCACCGCCACGGCATCCCTGGACCGCACCGGGCCCTCCGTGTCGCTGGACACCACGACGGGGCTCTCCGTCTCGCTCGATATCTCGCAAAGTGTGGACACACCCAGTGCTGGAGTCTCCTTGGATGTGACCGATACTCATGCTAGGTAAATCTTTTCTTTCTTTAGGTTTTAGCCTTCACGTTAGTATTTTGCCATTAGTCAAGTAGAAATGTGCATCAAGTTAACCGATTTACCAAAATCGGGTTTCAATTATTCAAAATCAGTCACAAGTCGTCAATAAGTCATGTCGGGTCTTGAGTAAAGCGGTGACCTCATTACTCAAGCTCATATAGTGAGATTTGGCGGCAACAAGGAAATACACGATACGCTAATTTCTTCATGTTTATTTCATTTCTGTACTTTCACTGAATAAATTTGTACAAAAAGCCACCAAAATTGACTGATTTCACTAAATACAAACACGAAATTCAATAATTATGAAAAAACTTCGACCATATTTTCTCATGATGGCTCCAAAAAAACCTGTTAGGTAAATCTCAAATGATTTTTATAATCTACCCTCTACTGCTTTGAAAATTGTAACGAAGCTACGATTAGCCTTTGTACCAGTGACAACAGAGTTAGCCTTTTGAAAACAATATTTAATGTTACAAACATTTAACATTGTCCTTACAAGAATTTAAAGAATCAAAAACTTTTTCTCTAGGTTGCAGTCAAGTCCTAGGTTGGACTTGACGTCCCGGTTTCAAGTCCCGTTTGGGCAACAAAAAGAAAATTTATTTTTTCCAATTTTCTAAATTAAAAAAAGGGTTTCATGGGATTGGTTATGTGCCCGGTTGGCAATAGGCTTGCCACGTATCACATTGTGAGATTGTTGTGTCTATGGCTGGTCGTGCGATGGTTGTGCATCTGCCTATCACTTGGAGATATAGGCGTGAAGTTTTTTTTAGGTACCAAAGTTTTTTAAGTTATGGAAATGTGTTAAATCACTCGACACCACGGCAAAGATGTCAGTGTCATTGTCCATATGATAATTAATTTTCCTTTTTGTAAAGCTGTCCTGGAGCATACTTTGACGCCTTAGAACAATATTACTCGTATTGAAATAGTTTTCAAGTAAGAAAAACAACTTTAGTTCTCACTAAATAAAGTCGAGATTTCGTGTATAACGAAGCATTGAAATAATACTGTAATAAAACATTGGATATTCTCAGTGTTTTTACTGTCAGCGCTCAAGTTTTTTTGATTGTACCAAGATTTTATATTATTGACTAAATGTTTTCCGCGTCTTTGCCTGTTTTTTTTTTAATTTATTAAACATTTTAAGAAATCTTCTAAAAGTCATGAAATAATCTTTAAGTATTTTGCAAGTCATAAGGATTCTGAAACACAGGGAATGTAAAAAAACTGGTAATGAAATTCGCCAAATTAAAAAAAAAGTTAAACACCATTAATCAGTTGACTAATAAGCTGGAAACATCTTATCGGACGCGGCTTACGGACGCGGCTTGCAGCCGCGACTGATAAATATGTAGTACATACCGTCCGCGGACGTATTCGGCTGACAAGAAAATCTAGCGCGACAGATATCTTTCGGACATCCGGACGCTCAAGGCCTCGTCCTCGACCTGCGTCCGACAGTTTGCATGGCTAGGGATGAACGATACCACTGGAGTATTGATACTTTACGCGGTACTGCTATCGGCCGTCAAGTATCAATACTTACTCGGTATCGATCACAAGGTATCGATACTTACTAGTATCGTATAGTTTTTGGAAAATTTTGAGTGAAAACCGTAACAAGTATTGATATTCTTTATTGAAAAGTACTTATAATATTCTAACATAAAATAATAATTTTTGAGACGCTCCCGACTGTGACTGTCGACGGTAAACGCTAGTACAACACGATACCTTCAAAATTATTTATGAAAAAAGTCCGTTTTCGTGGTGCTACTCAGGAAAATAAACATTTGTAAATGTCTTCCGGTTAAACTTTTTTCGGTCATAGACAAACAATCTTGTCAACTGCCACTACACAAAACTAAGCCTAGGATGCGTTCAGAAACTTCAATTTAGGATAAACATTTTTTTTTCAATGTTAAAAGATGAATATCCATTATGTTAATTTCCAGAAACCATAAAATGTACTTTTAACCGATACCTACACGAAACTTCATTTCAAAGTATCGATACTAAAATGTACTTGGTATCGGATAAAAGTATCGAGTACCTACTTGGATTTACTCATATCGTTCATCCCTATGCATGGCTCAGTGTATTTTCTTTATCTAGATACCCTGTAAGTCGCGTCTGTCAGCTGCATTTGTCAGCCGCGTCCAATAATGTGTTTGCAGCTATATTGCACACACTACTTCTTTTGATGGTTTGGTTGTAGTGGACAGTCGTTAGACCTATACCTCGAAATTCAGATCCCCGTTTCTTAGTCAACCTTCATAAACCACTTAGAATATGTTTTAAATGTTAAAACAAATACTTATGAATATTTCGTTTTTTTTTTATAGGAAAAACTCAAATTATTTTTAGTTTTTGTTTGTATTTTGGAAATAAGTACTATAAAAGCTTGTCCTTGGAACTTTAAGGGGCCTGAAATTTATAGTTAAGAGGGGCGAAGGGGGTAAGTATAAAAGGGACAAAACCAGCTGTTTTTACTAATCGATAGCAAAAATTCACATTTGCAAAGTGAATGAACTCGAAATTATATGTATATTTTAAAGTAAAAGTTTTAAAATGTATGGTAATGGTATAACCAAAACAGTATTGTTTTTTTTTTGTTGACAACAAATTGGGAAAAGCCGCCTTTAAATATCACCCCAATTAAAACAATTATTAACAATCTACAATTTACTTCAATTATGTACATTTTATAAATCGTCTTAATAAGTATAGAGTATCGACTAAAGCACAACAAAGTTTAAACTGACATTAAAATCTGTGTTACAGTGTTATAAAGACTTTATTAGCTAATTTTAACCTTTGAGTACTTTAGTCTATGTTTATTAATACAACGGTAGCTGTCTTAGTTATAAAAAGACCAGGGCAAGAGTTAATGTAAAGTAAATATTATATCACATGGTCTGTATCACAATGCAATTAAAACTATAATACCAGTTTGAACCTTGACTATTTTAATCAACGTGTTACGTTGACGTTTAGCCTGTTTAAAGTAAATACTTAATTTTGGACGAATCAGAGCTGAAAGGACACTAACAGACCAAAGAAACCCTAGATTTAGTGCCTTTAAAGGCAAACAAGAAGACGAATTTCCTAATGGTAAGAAATTCAAGCCGCCTAGAGGCACCAAAGTTGATAACCGTGTGTTGTCAACCTAAAGCCTCGAGCAAAAGTAAGTACATCGGCTACCTTACCCTTCGAACCAGAACACGTCAACTGCACGCATTGGACGTCATGGTGGCAGGAATAGGTAAGGCGGTGGTACCAATCCGGTTGAGTCGCTGCAAAACTCAACTAGCTAGTAGGATGTCACGGTGTTAGTAACGGTAAGCCTATGCTCGCCTTTTTATAAGCTACAAGAAGGCAAATGGTAATTGGGGGGATTTACACTTTATGGCCTTTCACTATTGTTTGGTTTTGTTAAGTATCAGTATTATTACGTGGTATTGTCCTTTTTTGGAAAGGCATATGTCCAGCAGTGGACGTCCTCCGGCTGATGATGATGATGACTGTCCTTTTTGGCTTATAAACTATTCTTATATGGCTTATTAACTTATTCTTATGATCGCCCTTATCCGTAACGGTTATTAATTTAAAATAAAATCTACAAAAATTGCCTTCATAAAATAAAGAGAGGTAACTAAGCAGCAAGGTCTACATAATAGGCTGAAAATGAGATTACGGCAGGGATTCCGTCGCTAAGTCAATTTAGTATCACCATTCGCCCTTTCAAATTAAAATTACAAGTCGGTTGACTTTGAACTTATAAATATCTACAATCTACAGCTACAATTTTCTCAGTTTCGTTGAAAGGAACAATTTGATATTAAAGCTAATTATTGTCAATTGTATCTTTATTCTTGTTTCGTGGTTTTTATTCACTGGTTGTGTATGTGTCTCATATATCTTTTACTCTTTTGATTTTGGACTCATTTAAATAAATAAATATTTCCAGACAAGTTATACAAATTGAATCAAACCTAAAATAAGCAAACTATATCCAGTCAACAGTCCACGCATAAGCGATTTTGCCGCCCAATTGTCCACACGTTTTGCGAAAAATGGCGGGAAATCGGAAAAACGACGATATCTTTCGATTTATGTATTAAAAACATATAAATGTATATATTTTTAGGATCCCTGAGAATTCGGCTACCTAATAACGTAAAAATGTGTATGTTTAACCGCAAAACCATTTGCAACGAACAAAATGCAAAAATAAAATCCGTGTTTTTTCCCAATTTTCCCAAGAAAAACATTTCTTATGAAAAACAAACGAATTTTATTTACCTTCTAAATACTTTAATCGAAAGAACATGAAACATTTGACAAGATGCAAGTACAAAAACAACACAAGCCCGGGGAAAAAAACGGGTTGTTATCTCAATACCTGCTACCCGGTACTACAAAAAAGCCGACTTTAGAAATTTTACACAAGCTTGTTGTAAGTTCTGAGAAGTAGTTTGTTTGTTTTATTCTATTTAATGTTTGTTCTTCTCAGTAAAAGCGTTCACAGATGTTAAAATAGGTTTGGTAAATTTAAGTAAAACAAGATAATAAAACGGGTGGTAAAACGGCTAAAATCTGATATAATTTTTTTTTCTTTCAAAATCTTCCGAATATGAACTTGATAAAAATTTAAATTTAGAATTATGATTATATTTGCCAATTAAAAAAATATGAAATTAGCTATTTCTCACATACGAATTCTCTATAGAATTAAATTCTTGCATGTTCCAAAAAGTGTCACGTGACATTTAATCTCTTATTATCCCTTATTATGGAGTATTTAGTGGAAGAAACTCATAAAACTTATATGTTTTATCAGTAGAAAATATACGCCAGTTAAATAAACTACCTTTTCCGGCTAGATTCGTTGCACACGTTCAGTTTATACCTATGGGGAAAATTAATATGTTAGTTCTCCTAATTTGGTCACAGTAGAACGGGATAACAAAAACGGGATAAGCAAAAATTTTAGTTGTAATATGTGTTTTAAAACAAGTAAAAAAAGTATCTTCACGCCCATATCCCCGAAGAGGTAGGCAGAGGCACAACCAGTTAACCCTCGGGCCTCGACTAGCCGAAGACACTAACTCCCACAATATGGTAGGTGGCAAAACATAGGTTATAGGTGTGATAGGTTAAAACAGATTCCAATAATTTCCAATTCCAACAAATCTACGGCAATTTGTTGGTCAGTCACGTAAAAATATTTTACTTTATCTGAATATCAATAATGTGGAACTTGATTTGCTGCCGGTCCAACGCTTAGACAGGATTACGCTTAATGGAAACGGCTTTATTAAAATATTTAAGTGGAATGGAAGAAAAGTAACGATTAGGACTTCTTTGTTTAACAGTATGGCAAAGCAATCAAGCAGGCGATTTACGTAGCAGTAAGAGATACCAGATATAAAAAACAACGGGTGGCACTCCGGGAGTGCCGGCGGAAGTGAAAACTTGAACATTAAAGTTGTGCATTTTTGATATTTTGGAATGGATAGGGAATATTTTTTTTACGAATTTCTTTGATTATCAATATGATGAAAGTACTATCATTTATATGGTAGAATACAATATTCATTTATTGCTCTATTGTACACAAACATGACAAACAACATCTATTTTTCATACACCAAAGTGATAAGAGTGACTCACTCCAATTTTTTTAACTAAAATCACACTAAAAATATAGCAGAGCAACGTCTGCCGGGTCAGCTTATATCGATTGCCCGTTTCAAAACATAAACAGTAGCCAACTCGATTAAATTTTAATGCTTTCTATTACAGGGGTTAATTTTATTAAAATCTAGTTTCAAAATATTTTAATAATATAGAAATCAAATGTTGTTCGTTAGTCTCGCTCAAACTCAAGAATGGCTAAACCGATTTGGCTTTATTTTGTTTTCTAGGAAAAAAAAACATTTTAATTTTCCCATACACACTGAACAACGAAGTTCACCGGGACAGCAAGTTCAAAATAAAATTCGAAGTTAAACTAATTTTCCTTTTTTGTGCTTTTAATATATTGACATCTTTTTCTTCTTGATATCGTGGTAAATTAAATTAGAAAAAGAATTATTTTAATGCAGTCTTCACTTCTAGGAAGTGTAAGAATAATTTAATCATAAAATTCATAGTAGAAAGATACGAAAATGTAATGGTGAAAGACTTCATTCTTTGATTCATTTTATATGAAATGTATCACCAATAAGAACATGGCTCTCCTGATGGTAAGAGCAACCTTAGATAAACATAGATTAGACAACATAAAGTGCCATAAATATTATAAGTGCATCACTGTCTTAAGCTCGTTACGTAAGGCCTGAAAATACTTAAGCCTTGTGCAAATCTACCGGGACCCTACTCTCCAGACCGAAAAGTGACAGTCATTAAGCCGCCTACCATCGGCAGGAATGGGTGAGGCTATAGACCCCTACCCGGGCAATTTGCTGCGCAGCATTTTACCACGAGATGCGTCGTTGGAATTATTTTAAATTTTAACCTGTGTCAGCCTCATACGAGTTGCCAAACTTCTATCTTCCAAATTGCAGAACTAGTTATTTTTGAGTATCACTTAGAAACATCCATTTTAAAGCATATTCTCTTTCACAGTGAGTCGGGGTTTGCCAGCCCTGCTCGAACATCAGATGAAAAACTCTCTCCACTAACGCCGCCGGCAGTCGGCTCGCATCAAGTCACAAAAATCTCCATTCCATCCAAGACACCACAACCACGACTATCGAGTGGACAGGATCCCAATTCCCCTCCACTATGCATAAGCCCCCCGGCTCGGGAGACACAACCCTCCCGAGAATCGATTGCCCGTTTCAAAACGTGAGTAACCAACTCGATTCAATTTTAATGTTTTCTATTACAGGGGTAAATTTTATTAAAATCTAGTTTCAAAATATTTTACTGAACGATAGTCTTAACAGCTATAGATTAGGTAGTTTCATTCGAAGGCTATGTGTGAATTAGTACTCTAGAACTTAGAAAGCTCTTCTTTCCTATTGTTCCATTTTAAAAACTACTAAAGTTTTTGATTTAAAATATAAAGGTTCACTTTCGTAATTCGTGTCAGGGGAATTGTTACACAATCTTTAAAGGATTTCAATTTATTTCTTCATGAAATAAATGGGAAATGACGGAAAAAACGATATTTTAAGTAGATATATTTCATTCTACTCAGTTCTGTGAAAGACGAACACAGTTTGAATCGTCTTTATTTTTAAATATTTTTTTTGTTTTATTTTAAGCATAATAAGTTAATATATGCATAGAAATTTCCAATCATTTTATGATTTAAAATAACACCAATTGCGATGAACTGCGAAAGGGCCTAAATTAATATTTATGAGACTTAACTCAATTATCGTGATTAAAATAATTGCAATTTTAATCAGAATGATAATCCTAAAATTTGGCACGTGTGACTATAGTATCATTAACACAAAGCACACTTCCTCGTCGTAATTTGCACTCTATCTCTTCTTTCTTATATTGCATGCAGCGTTCATGAAAAACTGTTTGGATTCGAACAAGAAGTGTTTGGCTGTAGGTGAGATACATTACATACACATATTTCTTTCTGTAGCTAAAGTTTGTCTGTCCTGCTATATACCTTTTACGTTGATAGCACTAGCTACTTAACGCAGGTTATAAGTGACTTTAGCATGTACAAATATAATCATAGACAAAATATAATATTGATAGAAGAAGGCGTTACTTTGCGGAAATCCCTACTTAAATCCAAATAAAATTATTAAATTTGCAGATTCCCGCCACGACAGTGACAAAACCATAAGTCCAATTCATTCATAGTACACTATTTTGCCTGTTTTTTCACGCCATAATACGCCCACATTTTTTGAGGGTAATTGCAAATTAAATAATTTTATTTGGATTTAAAATATATTATGCTTTATACACACTAGACTAGGGTAGAAGCCTTTAAATAAAATAAAAAGTGAAATAAAATAGTAGTAGTATGAAACCCATTAGAAAAGGAGGAGAATATGATCAAAATTAAAGGAAAAATAAATTACGGTCGATCCGAGTTCGGGAAGTGGGAGGGGGGGGGTTTAAGGGTAAAAAAATGGTTTATCTTGATTTCCGGTAAAACTAAAAGTCCTATCGAAAAAAGTCAAATGGCAAAGTTGTAGGTAATAAAAAGATCTAAAACTTTTGAATTCACACTTTTTTCACATAACCTCAAAATTTATGTGAAAAATTCAAA
>NJDD01003144.1:131210-167188 GCA_002245505.1 Calephelis nemesis
AAAATATGTTACTATAGTAAATCTTCACAGAAAATGAAAAAATCGAAAAAAACTCTTTTTTAATTTTTATAAAAAAATTTGAGCTATTTATTAAAATTAACACTTTAATTACTCGAAAAACATTAGATTACATGTTACATTGATAAAAAAATGCAAATTAGAATATACTACTATAATTAACAAACAAATAAGTTAATAAAATTAATATTTAATAAGACAATTACAATATTTAGAGAAAGTTGTCGAATATTCTTTAAATTATATGCGTAAATGTCTATTTATAACTATTTTAAGAAAAATTATATACCTGAGTGACCTACGACAAATAGTAGCCCATCAAAAGGTATTTCATGGAGAAGTGTGGAAGGGGCTAGGCGAGTTCAGGTCTTACTACATACATACCTACTATTTCGTAGTTTCGTACAACATCTTTATAAAAATACACGTGCACGCTGAGTTTCTTGAAGATAATTGTGACAAGTTTACTTAAAAAAATACTTTTCGAATCTGCATAGGAATAATAATAATTATTATTATAATTGTTTATTTGCCAAAAATGTTGTACTAACAGTTATGAATCATAAGATTAATGTGTTAAAAATATTGTAACGAATAACGTAATCATAATAAAGTATCTATATTTAATTGTACGATTTACTTTTTATATAATTTCATTATATTTTAATATAATGAGATTTTCTATGACACAAATGTAATTAGCATTGAATAAATCAACTTTTTAATTGAAACACATTGCAGCAATCACATTTTTGAAACGAAATTATTTATGATAATTAAAAAAATTCGAATTCGAGTTTTTTTCGATTTTTTGCATTTACTGTGAAGATTTACTATAGTAACATATTTTTTTTTCACTATCGAAAAGTAGAGATTTTAACGAACAGAAAACATACCAATTTTTTGAAAAAAGCTGATATTTTGACGGGTGAGTTTTCGATTGAAAATTTGGGTGTTTTTTCGATATAAATTCAAAATAAGGTGAAAAATTAAATATTTTTAATCAAATAAATTACAGCGTATTTGGGACATAAATAGGTAAGTTTTCACCAAATTTCGTTAAAAAAAGAAATTTTTGTAAAAGATAAAAATAAAAAACCAAAAACTTGGTTTTTTGAATTTTTCACATAAATTTTGAGGTTATGTGAAAAAAGTGTGAATTCAAAAGTTTTAGATCTTTTTATTACCTACAACTTTGCCATTTGACTTTTTTCGATAGGACTTTTAGTTTTACCGGAAATCAAGATAAACCATTTTTTTACCCTTAAACCCCCCCCCTCCCACTTCCCGAACTCGGATCGACCGTAATTTATTTTTCCTTTAATTTTGATCATATTCTCCTCCTTTTCTAATGGGTTTCATCCTACTACTATTTTTTTTGGTTTTAAAAATTATCGACTCTGGTCTACACGTGAATTAGGTGTTTATAGTCCAGTAAAAAGTTAAATGAAACCATGATCCGGCCAGTTTTGGCACGACGAGTAAAAATGTGTTCATTAATACTTAAATAATGATATTATGAAAGAAATTTTGATTTAAATTAAGGGGAAAGGGATAAAAAAATAAAAAAAGGCATTTTTCAACCATTTTTTTATTTTTTTCATCCCATTAGGTTCCCATCCCATCATCATCAATTAGGTTTAAGTCAAATCGCCCAAGAACGGTAGGTTTTCTATTACGTTTGAGCATCAAATGTTTTTTTTTCTGTTACATTGTAACTATAAGGCAGCTCTTGTTATTGTAAGAGACAACCGTCGCTTATATAAACCATAGATGTTAATGATGCGTATTGATGAAATTTCGATTGCCCGACTCTTTACTGTTCTGCTGTATTGGTTTTTCAAAAGTTATTCAAAAGTCATGTACAGTTATTTTTTTTCTTCATGGTCTTATTACGCCAAATTTGTATTATTACTTTTGCATTTGACCATTTAGTTCTACACTACGACTATCAGTTCGAGTGGTAAAAAAAATCAACTACTATCACACTGTAGCAATTAAATGTTTAAAAAAATGGATATTTTTGTCCTATTAGCAACAGTAAAACCAACTTTTATTACCTATCGAATCCACGGTATTCGTGGTAGCACTCGATGAAATTGTACATTCCTGTTTTTCTTTGTAAAAATAAAAAGGAAATCAAAATATTAGAGGGAAATACAATACTTTAGTACCAGCGTCTGGTGGCCGGATAGCTTTGCGAGGGAATTTTATACGAGCAGCTTATGTTTTCAATCGCTCTTCAGAACATCTGGATACCGAATATTTGTACGCTTCCTCAATACGATAGTCGTACTGCGCTTAAATAGGATACAATATTCATATTAACCAAAATCCGAGAAATTATTGTTTTAAAAGTCATAAAGAGCACAGTTTTTATTTAAGCCTCATTCATTAGTCAATCGCCTCTGTGATCTAGCGGTTCAGTTGTTGGTCTTGACTGCATGATGTCCCGGGTTCGAATTCCGGGTCAGGCAACAAAAAAAAATTTGGTTTTTCCAATTTTCTAATAAAAAATATGTTGCCCGAGATTGGATATGTGCCCGGTTGGCGATAGGCTTGCCACCTATCATAGTTTGGGACTTACTGTCTTTGGCTAGTCGGGGGTGCCCTGGTTGTACCTCTGCCTACTTCTTCGGGGATATGGGCGCGAAAATACTTTATTTATTAGTATAGATTAGAACAACTCTTTATTCTGCACCAGAATTTGTTTAAAAATAATGTATGTTAGGTAACCAAACCAACGAACTATAGACCAATGAAAGATCCATAGTAATATGAAGTGCAAAAAAAAAATTAAAAAAGTGACGAACAAAGACAGCAATAGGCCATTCAGACAAACTAATGGTATGGAAATATAGTCAGAGACACTGGTGACATTAATTTTATTTAATCCGTGTTTTCTGCTATGCAATAATCATGAAGCTGTAGACATTCCCAACAAAGAACTGATTTCATTTCCAAATGTTGTTGACTCTCTCTCTCTAACGTCCGGTAGGTACGTTTACGTCTTTTTAAGAGAGTCTTTAAAGTCGATTAACAAAGTCAAAATAAGAGAGATGCCGTTACGTTAGAGAGAGAGAGAGTCGGCGATATTTGGAAATGACATATTCAGTCCTTTGTTAGGAGTGTTCAATACCGTGCTATCACAAGGCAGAGACACAACCAGGGCATCCACGACTAGCCGAAGATACTAAGTCCCACAATGTGATAGGTGGCAAGCCTATATCGCCAACCGGACACGTATCCTATCCCGAGCAACCTTTTTTTTTATTAGAAAAATGGAAAAACCCAATTTTTCTTTTCGTTGCCTGGGATTCGAACCCGGGACCTTATGCAGTCAAGTCCAACAACTGAACCGCTACTGAACTGAAACGGGGCCAGTGCCCAGGACGCCTACACTCAGAGGGCCCCGAATGATCGACCATTTCACTCAATTTTAACCTTAAAATATTTTGGTTTGACCCTAATTCTGGACTGTTAAATTTCGCAGCTTAAGAACAACTAAGTTATTTGTAAATAATTATGAATATAAAGCAAAGAAAGTAACATTCTTCAAAAAATTGAGTTTGAGGATTTTGTTGAACAAAAATCCCGAAAGAAACTATTATGTTACTCATAAACAAAAAACAGCAGCATACTAATAAACAAAAAACAGCAGCATACTAATATTATAAATGATATACAGTTATAAAATAACGTAATTGATTACCCAAAAAATTGTAGTGAAAAAAATGATGTAAATTGGATTTCTTCATATTCCAAAAGGGCCCCAAGTTTTTGTGCGCCCAAGAGCCCCAGCATAATCTAAGACGGCCCTGGGAGAGTTTTCTCCAGTAGTCGTCTATAGTTTTGAAATTCTATTAAGGTTTTTCAAAAAAGAGTTATAATCGTGAGTCAGACTAATAAATAAATACTAGCTGACCCGGCAGACGTTGTTCTGCTATTTTTTTACGTGTTTTAGTAAAAGAAAATAGGTTGAGTCGCCCTTCTTACTTAGGGGTGTGAAAAATAGATAGTATCCGATTCTCAGACCTACTAATATACAAGATATGGTGAAAATCGGTAAAGTCATTTCGGAGTCACAAACATTGTTACAGGAGAATTTTATATTTATGATATTTTATAAAAAAAATGCTTGGTACTGGGCGTCGATATGAAATCGTAATAGAAAAAGTATATCTAATGCTTAAGTTGATTAATTTTTTCGAAAACCTTATAGCATATGTACATTTAATTTAATTTAATCTGTTTAAACTAATGTCGATAATTTTTAAACAAAAAAAAATAAGTAAGAATGAAACTCATTGGAAAAGGAAGAGAATATAATAAAAACTACATAAAAAATACATTTATACATTTCAGGTCCATTTTAGGGTTAAAAACGATTTATCTCGGTTTACAGCAAAACTCGTAAATGGCGAAGTTAGTAAAAACAAGATCTACAACTTTAGCATTTACACTTTTTTCACGTAACCTCTTTTCTATTAACTAATTTTTTTTAGATATCTATTAACAAAAACTAAAATAGTTTTTAACCGAGTTAAAAAAACGATGAGGTTCCCAATTTGGCCAGCATATTTTTATGTATATATACCGATTGTTCCGAGGTTTCGGAACAGATTTACGTAATTCCTTTTTTGTTTGATGCCAATTCAAAACTATTCTGTTTCGAATTGGTCCCATAAAAATTTGATTCAGGTAGACCCATTAGTTTTTATTTTGTGAACATTTCTTATCTACTTTCACCTATGCCGATGTTCATTTTTAATAAATTAAATCAGATCAGCAATAAACTAAACTAAAAAGTAATAAATAAAAAAAACAGTAGCAGTCATGGGACTGCCCATAGAAGTGAAAACGGAACTATTAAGTTGAGAGTAATTAAAACTATATGCAAAAATTACATGTAATTTATAAAAGCGTCCAACGCGCACATAATACAGTCAGAAATAGTCGATGTATTAGTGTATACGTGTACACAGGCTACTGCGCGTGCGCTAGTCTGGCTCTCCATAGCTATAGATATACTATTATCATTAGCATGTCGGTGACGCGAACCGAGGATTTTACCCTCTACCAAAACGCTCAACGCGCCTAAAGAAGTTTTCACTTCAATAACTACGTTAAAAAACCGACTTCAAAACTAAAAATAAATAAAAATGTACTAATAACTATATACGACCTATTATACCTATTTATACTCGTATGTGCTATTTACTAATAAGTTTGAAGTCGATGCTAAGCCTTAAACTTAAATCATAAATATCATAATCATAAAACATAAATGCGAAAGTTTGTCTGTTTGTTTGTTTGTTACTTATTCACACAAAAACTGCTGAACCGATTTTCATAAAATTTGGTACACGCATAGAGGGTAACTACGAAATTCTAGGCTAGCTAGTAGGTATATATTGGTATTTCTAAATAACAAACAGACACTTCAGTCTTATTTATTTGTCAGGCCCAGCAAACCACCTCGACAACGCCCAGGTGACAGACCACGTGATAGGTATACCTAATAGTTTAATATAACTTTCATGAGGATAGTTTCTACATGCATTTTTCATTTAAGTTTATTGAATTCCCAATACATGTACTCGTAATGCTCCCAGTAGCCATGTTTTTCCAGACATACAACAGTCATTCTCATACATCTGCCAATTGTTAAAAAACCCTTTTTGTACCTTAGTACTTAGTGTTTTACATTGAAACCTTCCTTCTTCTCCGCCCTTTAAGTAGTGTAAACTGCGTATATTCCACCTCACCCCATACAGACAGACAATGTAATAATGCATTTATGCTATAATAATGTTACTAATGTTAAAACCTTGCCAACCATTAATATAAGAGCGTTGTTGTCATAAGAGTGGAGTTTCTAAATTTATAAAAACGTATTAAAAATCATTTTTCGAAAAAACTTCTATCACGACTAAAATTGTTCCAGAAATTTATTGGAAAAAACATCAGATGCTCTACTTAAAGCAGCTAAAGTTGGCGACTTGAAAATGGTAAGTTTTTAATTTATTTTTAAGGCTGTGTTATCTTTGGCCTTATATCTTTATAAACTAACAAAAAAATGTATAAAATAAATATATAATAAATTTTGGAGTTCCATTTTAATTCCATTTTAAATTATATATTAGCATTTTGCTGTAAAGTTCAGTCTGTTTTAATTTTCACGCCATCTTTCCACACATATTTATCTTTTTTATCTATATATTACAATAAAATAACTACTGATCTATTTGTCTAACGTACTTCGCACAAAGTTAGGTATGTCAGTAACAGTTTTTTTTCTATTTAACACACAAAAGACTGCAATTTTAGTATGTAGGTATTTTTTTGATTTGCGTAAGTGTAAATCTGAAAAAAATGACATTCTGTTTACAAATGCCAAAGTTACGGGTGTAATTAAGTACATTATACCTACATTTCTAGTTGTAACGATCAGGTCACTGAAGTTATGACAAAAAGTACAAACTTTATATATTGTATTCAGCTATTTATTTTTAACGAGTTTATAGTATAAATCTAAACAGAAGTAAAATAACTAAGAAAAATATTTTTTTAAAGCTGAAAGATCTCCACGACGCGGGATATTCGCTGCTATCTATAGACTCAACTGGCCAAACAGCACTGCACATAGCCGCGCGATATGGAAACAAGGAGATCGTCAAATACTTAATCGCGAGTGCTCCGACGACGATATTAAACATGCGCGACAACGAGCGCGGGCAGACGGCCTTACACAAAGCGGCGGCACACAAGCGGCGAGCCATATGTTGCATGCTCGTCGCCGGCGGCGCTTCCCTCACGCGTCCCGACGTCAACGGCCTAACGCCGAGACATCTTGCCTTACGAGCGGAGGATCATGATTTGGCAGCTTATCTCGAAAGTACGTATTACACAAATTCATAAATTATCAGGTATGGGTATGGAATGCATTGGCATTTGTATAACTATTTATTAGAATTTTGTTAATGTAAAATTGTGTTTATAAAAGTTTAGACTGAATAGTTAATATAATACAAAATAAGTACCTAATATTACACATACCTAGTTTCGTAAGATTATGCATCTATTGTACAAAATGCCTATGCATGCTATAGAATATCATATTATACTGAAGATATAACAAGCTTATTCTGAAATTGCGTCTATTAACACCAATTAATCCAACATAAACCTACTCGTCCTGCGCGACTTTGAAACAGCAACCCGCGCGGTGGACGATGCCCTTACGTCATAAATGGCGCTTTTCCCAAGATAGCGACTGCGACGAGGGAACAGCCGACAGCGTCAGCAAAGCGGGACGCACGCGTCATGTGGTCAGACGAGTGCACAGATATTAAGCGTATCTCTTAATGTTATTACTTGTAATTTCCAGAGACTTTTAAATCTCTGATATTAATATGAAGATAACCAGATATTAATGAAATTGACCGCCTTGTTCATTCAGCCCTAATCATCCGCAAGGCTCTGGTTTGATTACCGACAGGGATATGCAAACATGCATGTGTGAAAATCACAAATATTTGTTTTGTATTTGTTTATTATATTTGTTACATTATTTCTGTTATGTTATATGTTATTGTCGTCGACTAATAACAAAAATCCAATCATAATAATAATATGATAACTAAAAGGTCTTAAAACTTAGTCTCTGGTTAAGACGTTTCATGAATTCCCGTTATTATGATTATAATGAAATACTGTAGCAGATATTTGTAGCGGACACTTTTACTGTAGTTCACGATCCGTCATTGATGAACTGGCGAAAAAGTTGCTAGATTGCAAAATTCTTGCAGCGTAAGTGTAATTTAATTTTTTGATATTGGAAGGCAAAGAAGCAGGTGGATTTCCAGATGAGGAGAAATTCACCCCGCCTAGAGACACCTAAAGATTGTGACGGTGCGTTGCTAACCTGAGGCCTGGCTACCTTATCTTTCGAACTGGAACACGTCAACAGCAAGTGCTGACATTAAAGCAGCAGGAATTGTTAAGGCGGGAGGCGCTGCGAAACTCTTGGTACCTTGTAAACAACAAAGTGTACAAATTTAATAATAATAATATAATGTAATTGTATTGTTATTTTAAAATAATAAAAATAGCTTCAGCCTTAATATATAATTCTTTTACCGACAAAGATCAATAAAAATAGCGTTAGTTTAAACAACACTTTAAATATCGCTACATCCTGACTGAGGTTCTTATTATTATAGTGTATTAAAAGTTTGTATCTTTTTCAGGTCAAGAACACTTTCAGTTAGTGTCAGAAGAGTTAGAAACAACTGTTTGAGACTATGAAATAATAAACAATTCTAAAAGACATTGATTAACTAAAGAACAGTTGAAATTTAAATTTGGCAGGGCCATTTTTATTGGACTGAAATTAAATTTTAAAGAAATTATTACTATCGGACTTAACACATTAGTGAGATGAAATTCAGTGATATACGTGTCTTTACGTTAATACATAAAGAGACAATTCTGGATTTAAAAAAAATGTGACAATGTAACGCTTGACTTTATAAGACAAAAATATATAGTACAAGCAACGATCACTTTGACACTTCTTTAGTTTATTACTTTATTCCACATATTTATTAATAGTTATGACTGCAAACTTTGTAAAGTCCGCCCCGTTCTACATTTTTTTTATCCTAACTTGTAAAACAATTTTTAATACGAATTAATTCGCTAATACGAATTAAAAATAATATTTCATTGCTCCAGCAGTCCTCGGGTTAAAAGTGTTATAATAAACCCAACTTTGTTTTATACTTATAGGATTAGCGACCGCACTCTCAAAAACAACATTTTATTATTTTTGCTTGTTTTAAAACTGAGAAAAGGTTTTTTTAAAGGAAATATGATATAAAAAATAAATCGTAAAATATACTTTTAACAACAACTAAAATAGCGCTACTACTTAATCATATGTCATAGAATAGTTCAACAATAAGAAATTACGCTTTTTTAATAAAAATAACGTTGCCGGGGATTAGCCTAACCTAAGCTATCGCGTTATGGGACTTGGTGTCTTCGGCTAGTGTGGTTTTGCCTCTACCTACCGCTTCTAGGATATGAGCGTGAATATGTAATAGTTGTCTTTTAGTATACCAACCAAACATATCAACTTATACAAACACCTGTATTTAAATAAAGTCATATTTGAGATACTTTTATATTATACCTGTTATATAATGTTTGTCAATCAAAAATGCCACCAAAAGTGATATTCAGAGCACTGCGAATTTATTTTTGACCGTAGATAGAAGCCAGTCTCATATAATGAATTCTGAAGAATATTTTATAACTTCGCTAACGGCAAACAACAGACATTGATATTAGGTTAATAATATATTTTTTCTGAAATTGTGTAGATGAAAAGGGTTGTCTTAGTTGTCAGAATGATGAACTTTTATCTTTACAACCAAATATGAATAGAACCTCACCGGTCGAGGGGTTAGCGTATATGCCTACCGCCACCAACCATCTATGAGGCACGGTTCCACTTCTAGATAGGGAAAAGTGAGCATATGAAATTTATTTTCGACATCGATATAAGTATGTCTATCTATTAGTACCGTTACCACCAATAAAGAATACTATTTGCTTACTATGGGATAAGTTGAAATTATATATTTAACTATTGATTATAAAAATATACAACATTTGTGGCTGGTAATTTTAATAATTCCGTTCGACAGCCTAAATAATCATGATTAGCGTACACGCTCAATTGCACCGATCGAAATGTCTCAGGTTTGAGCAATATGTCGGTTTTTCTGAGTTTGCGTTAATATGATTATTTCAGTTTATGACAGTATGTACATTCTTTTAAACACGAGCAAATAATTGGTTTTACATTAATTCACCTAAATTCCTATAGTTTTTTTAAAAAAAATACTTACAATATTTCTCTTACTCATTGATCAACAAGCTATTGCGTTGAATTTAAAATATATTATAGAATGTGTGAATTTAAGTCGCGGACAGAGAGTTCACAATACAACGTATTATACAAAACTTGCCATAAACAAATACGGCCACGAATTCCTAAAAACCATCTGCGCGTTCTTTATTCTACGGAGACCCACTCTTTCGTACATCATCCCTTAAAAACCCAAAAGTACAAAAATCCTAAAATACAAAAGTTTTCAAATTAAAAAATAGGCACGGATAATAGATGTTAATTTTGTGTTTTCAATTTATTCATTAATCAATTAATCAAACAATTTGAATTTAAAGTATTTTATTAAAAGTAACCGGTAACTAATTATAAAAATAGCTATTGATCCGGGTTTATTCAATTAATGACAATGTGAGATAAACACCAGTGTACAAGCAATCCAAGTCCATCTATTTACCCTTTTTATTCCCATATACGTATTTTTTTTTTAATAAGGTAATTAAATATTAAAATGATTAATGACGATAAAAATAACAGATTTGTTAATAAAACGAAGCAAGAAAACTGCAAATAATTAGAAAAAGGATAAGAAATATACAATCATCTTGTTCAAAATAATTGGGTACTTACATGAAATTGTGGTAAGTGTGGTAGGTACTGCCAAAAGTAATAAAATGTTGAATACTTAATTCAAACTTTAAATTAAAATTACAAAAACTGTAATTATTACCATATGCATGGAGTGTTATGTAATAAAACACATTTTAAGTATGCACCATTAGTATATTAGTACACTTTATTAAAATAAGAACAAATTTGTCGCTCTTTTCATCCTCCAACTCTCTTATTAATAAAACAGTTTGATTAAGAATTAATTTTATCCTCAATTCGGTTCCCATTTAAAAACATAAAATTACCAAATCAAACATTTTATTAATAAGATCGGAATTGGTTGGATTATGAAGTAAATTGTAAATAATAATTATATTACACGAAATTATTTCATTTAAAATAATGTAAAATATTTTCACTTATAATATTTGATACTTCATTATGCATACATTCGGATGGTATACATTTTTTTTGTGAATTTGATTAAAATTGATACTTTCCTTAATATAATGACACAGATATTTTCATGTTGAATATTTCGATTATTCTTTTATTCTGCCTACGGATAAACATCTGTACACACTTTAAAAACTAATTTTATTTTTCGCCGTCTGAATTTAAGAATTAAATTGTGAGAAATTTCTATAAAAATTCAATCGATAACTACTTATTGCAACGAGATATTGCTGCTACTTTAAATTTAAGGTGTTATTTGGCGAACAACGAGCTTTTCATAGTAAATAATTTGGTAAATAAATATTTAAAATCTAAATCTTATCTTACATATGAAATACAACAATCAATTAAAATCGCTTTTGTGGCCTCTATGCAAAGAGGTAAGCAAAACTTACATTAAGATTTATATTTGTTTTACGGTTGCCCTTAAAGAAATTAGTTGAGCAAGAAAATTGGGATAATCGGAAATTTTTTCGTTTGCAGCCAAATTCTTTCGTGTTACTCGGTGTTACATGGTGAAGATATTTACTCAGTTAAAAATGTCTTCACTGAAAAATTGTGCCTTCGTAATCTACAATCGTTTTCTTAATTTAAGTGGGCCTTACTACTTAACACTATTATAAATTATTGTTGTGTTATGTATTGTAAGTACGGTCTCTGGACTATTTATGGCAATAATGGTTCCTGTTTAGCGTTGTGTTGTCAATTCGTTTGTCTGTATTCATATTAGATAGTGTCAATCTTATGATCTCAAATGTTTGGTATTTATTTAAATTATTGTTACTAATAATTATGATGCTGTAGATATTATGATCTGTAAGATAAATTGATCACAGCTGGTGTTATGGCTTGTGCATTCCTCGTAGATAATATTTCCTTGAAGATCTGATAATTGAAATGTAAAAATTAGAATCTGACGTGAATCTTTTAGTGGCTTGCTTATTTTATGACGTTAACTATCACAGTTCTAATTAACGAGTACATTAATGTTTATTATGATTACGACTGTTATGCAAATACCTCTACTTATTAGATGTACCTAATAGATTTAGTGTTAACGAATTTACTCGTACTCGCTGGTAAGCGAACAATGAAAGACAAAGCTGTGAGAATTTTTGTCATAATGTAAAAAAGTAAGTTCATTTATTATTGTAAGTGCAAATGTAATAGTAATAATTGTATCATTTGTGGTTGTAGATAGTTACTTCGAGATTTTTGAAATTCTGCATAAGTATTGT
The DNA here is from genome assembly GCA_002245505.1 of Calephelis nemesis. Classification (NCBI taxonomy): domain Eukaryota; kingdom Metazoa; phylum Arthropoda; class Insecta; order Lepidoptera; family Riodinidae; genus Calephelis; species Calephelis nemesis. The sequence continues at coordinate 143,454 of NJDD01003144.1, forward strand.
GATGTGTTTGTTTTTTGATTAGTGTTAGATTTAAAAGTAATAAATTATACTTTTTGAATTTGAATTAGATCCAGTGTCTATCAACGTATGTACCACATTTATTGCCTTTGACTTTTTCGATCTTTACTATTTTAACCTATGTCTACATCTTTATACTTAGTGTTCACGTATGCAATTTATTTTCATATAAAACTTAACAGTTATTTCTGAAATTGATGATTATTTTAGAAGAAAATATTTTTTGACTTCGTTGAGTGGACTCAAAAGCAGCTGATATTTAGACCACACATTAAAGGATAGTACTAAATTCACTGTTTCACTTTTTCGATTTATTATGTTGAATGGAAAGTAGAGGTAATTTTCGCCGATAAGAAATTGTGCTCATATAAAACTTTCGAATCAAAAGAGCTTGTTTTATTTGAATATAATATCGCACCCTCAGTAATATAAGGGCACTATCCAAAAAACTACTTTTTGGGAAATCGTGTTTTAAGATACAGTATTTCTTCCGATAATATCATGTGTTAAAATAAATATAATTACCGGGTTATTCTTATGTTCATTCTCTTTCTGCTAGCACTAACCAGTAGCGAATCATTTTGTGCCTTTATCATTCAAAATCCCAGTCGTGTATAGGATTTTAAATGTGAAAATTTTGACTTGGGCCCTTATGTTACTGAAGGTGCGATATTCGTTTCAAAAGAAAGTTTACTATTTATAGTATCTTACTAAACATTTTTTGAAGATACTGACTATATAGCGGAAGGAATGGGTAAGGCGGTGGGACTAATCAGTTTAGTCAGTAAAAAAACCTGAATAGCATTTTAATAATTAGCGCAAAACTTTGTTAGGCTGGTTTTATAGTCACGCAGCTAGACGCGCCGGTGGGCAGCGCGCTGTTAACAGCGCGCGCTTGAACAGCGCTACACTGTGAAACGAGATTCGTACCACGCGTCCCGCTGCTGTGAGACGGTCGTGTACATTAATGTTAATGCAGTTAGAGTACTGGCTCTTTACGTTTTATGGAAAAGAAGGCAAAAGCGATTTCGAAGAAGAGTAGTTATTCCTTTGCATTACATTAGTTGATCATTGATATTAAGCGATATACATATTCGTTACTAAATATAGATATGTGTTCTGATTTTTTATTTGATACCTTCCGCGAAATTTAATAAATGAAACGAAACGATGTAATTAATGATGTAACTATCTACCTAGCTAATTAATTTTCAACATCAGGATTTTTGTAATTCGTGTGCAGATCAAATGATTTTATTTACTTGGAAGGTAAAGTAAATACCTAGCTAAGTATCTTTATTAAGGTACTAGCAAATACATATAACAAAAATGATTTTATTTATAATTTTTTTTACCTACGTTTGTATTAAAATTTTCAGCATATAGTTCCTTACCAATTTCTTCTTCCCAGGCTTTAGTTTTTGAATCCTTATTCTCATTAAAATCATCGGCACGGTCCCATAAACATCTTCTTAGTCGTACTTTCTCAATCACTCGTCCCGTGTCTCACTCCTCCTTCCTCGTCGTCCCTTGTAAACAAATATCCAACAGCGCTTCTCAACGGCGGGACACTAAAACGCACACTGGCCGTAGAACAGCAAAAGCTGCCCGCGCCTCGGCAGCGCCGGCGATCAGTGCGCGTTTTCTGAATGGCGCTGCAAAAGTGCGTGACTTTGACACGAACCTCTCATATATCTCCGAACGCGCGCTTTTCAGCGGTGCGTCTAGCGGCGCGATCCAAATCTTTCAATTTAAATTGTTCACGTGCTCAGTGTAGGACCGACCACCATTGGTTATCCTTTGAACAATGTTTGAAGTTTATGAAATGTGTTTGAAATCGCTATCCTTATTAGATTTAATAAATACAAACTTTCTTTTGACACATTTTGGATTTTTGTTATACCTACTACTTTTATAAGAATTACTGCAATCGTGTCACATTACTTTTTTCTGTGTACCTTATGTTGTTTAAATAACTACAGTATATCTTAAATATAACTTTTTTTACTTGTATTGTTAAAAAAATATTCTCTTATTTTAACTAAACGGTGTTTAGAATAATATATAAATAACGTTAACTTGTTTAAAATTGATAACAACATTAATATAGAAGAAATAAAGCAGAGCAATGCTCGTTTTTTTTCATTTTACTTACAACGTTTGTTAAGCACAGAATTTTAAAAATGAGTAGCTAGAGAATTATATTTCTTGACAAGCAATTACCTTCCTCCATAAAGTAAAATTTTGATTAATACTATTTTATACTCCCTACACTTTGTACGATATAAATTGTAAATAAATATTGTGACCATTTTCGTATATTTCATAAATTTTAAATATAATACTACATATTTCTTTAAAGTATAACAGGAAGATTGTTTTAATGCAGGTATTATTATTATTAAAATGGAACACGTTGAATTCAACCCTAGTATTATACTAAGATACCACATATTATAGTCGTTTAATCAAGCTTTATCGTTTTATCAAAAACTGAAGTTTTAAACAAACGCACGTCAAATATATAAAGATTTAAATACTACTTGAAATACTCATACCGTAACCGTGCATTTTTTTTCAAAACACTTATTATCAACGTCAACTAATACATATGATAGTCATACTTTCCTATTAGAAATTACTAGAGTACTATCTGGAGGCCTTCATTGTGTATCATAAATATATTAAAATATCGAATAAATTATTACATAGTATTTAGTGTTTCTCGACCAAGCTCTAACTTATGTATAAGTAATATTTATCACTAGGTTATATACAAAAAGTACTGAAATATGAATATCTACTATTTTTATTTTGAACTGTTTTTGAATACTTACTAAATTTTTATCTTTAAAAAATGATTGCTCCTTTTTATCCTAATATGGATAATTCATATTTAATCCTTTTTAAGTGATGCTCTATTGACACCTGAAATAATAAATAATAAGTACAATTAAAATATTTTAATAGCATTAAATAAGATTAAAATAAAAGCTGGTTACTATTAAAATCTATAACGACTCAATTTGGATCTATAAGTAGAGAAATTATGTAGTTAAGAAACTCGAATTTAAATTTATAATACACTGCTATTAAAAATAGTTTTTCGAAAACAATTCAACGAATCAACGTAACTATGGCCTATTCAAAGTACGAACTAGAATCTTTTTTAAAAACCTGATCAATATCACAATACACCTTGGACAGTTGTACCTACTATAGTACCATCTTACTATAGTAGTATTCTTTCCAAGTTCGGTTAGCAACACAGTCATTCAAAAAAGTGATTTTGTCGCTCTAAAGTACATTAGGAGTCTGACCTTTGTTTTACATTAAAAGCTAAAAATCTCATAACTATAGACATTTGTAACACAGATAGGAACTATGTTGTTTATTTAAGTTGAATTTTTTGAAGTTATTATGAAGTTGGGTCAATCTGACTTTAGCGTGAAGGAAATTTCGAAGGTGTCAATGAAATCCCAAATAACTTTCATACATATTTAGAAAATGTATTTTCAACTATTAACTTCATTCCGAATTAATTTGTTCACCTTTTTCACTTCAAAACTACCAGATGTCTACTTCGACGCCTTTCACTCTTATTTAAATTAGAAGCATGTGCTTAGTAGTTTTCGTATTTTAAAAAAGATAAGAGGCCTGGTTTTTTTGTAGGAATCACCAAAGCATAAGCTACATCTTAATATATTAATTGCCGGATTCATCTAAGTTTTATAACTTCCCAATAAAAATCTTTGAACATCTCTAACATCTAATGCACAGAATATATTGAAATGTTTGGCTTTACAATAAAATTAAATTATAAAATAGTACCCATGCTATTCCATACGATTAAAATTATTACTTACTTTCATTTAAAAGTAAGCTTTAATAAATTATCATGCTAATCTGGTTCTGAATTGTGACTTATAATATTTACCGTAAACAAACATAATCATTAATAATTATAATATTAACTAATTTTATTTTCCGATAAATAAATTTTCATTAATGTTTCAATTTGTAATAAATAATGAAACCTAATATAAGCTTGGAACAAACAACATTTCCTTTTGTATTAAAATAACTTAGGTCCGTCTCCATAATTAAAATGTTAAGGCAAAAATTCCTATATCGAAAATGTTTGAAATAAATTACTTCACATTAATAACATGTCCAAGATAACGAGATATTTCTTAGACTTTCAATTTACGTGTCCGTTAACAATAAGTCAATATTAATAGTAGAATTTTGATGTAATGTTAAATGAAATAATAACTTACAAATCCTTTCATTTCCTTTGATTTTGTTGCATTTGCAAAAAAATATATCTACAATCTACAAACTTATTATTATACATAGACTAGAAGTAACCCAAGATTTAAATTATTATTGAATTCGGTATTACATAAAAAGTAAACAGTAATATCAACTTAAACCTGGAAGTACTGTAGTCTATTTTTTTAATAAGGCAATAATATTTTTACCGGGTAAAGTATTTTAGATTAATAATATCACAAACGAGTTCTTTAGTTTCATAATATTTAAACATCGTCGCTGTGTACACATTTATAAATAATCTAAGCTAGGTAAAATCACTCAACAAATCCATTTTATAACCATCTTACAACAAGATCATATAAATACAAAAAAGCAACCAGTAACCGATTTCTTGGTCAAAATAATTAACCCTCGTCTATTAGAAAATATGATTTTATTTATGTGAAGTCTTAATGTTATGCTATCTATGTCAAAGTTTATAACGTTTTTGTTCAAATATTAGTAAATTTCCAATATTTAAAATTGTTAAAAAACTAAATTAAAAATAATTTATTTACCTAATGAATAACCTATAACATCGTAAGTGGTTGAAAATCGAACAAAAAAGAAACTACGCATTTTTGTGATTTCGGTAATACATTCAAATTAACATTCAAAATTAGCTCACGAACAAAAACACACACTAAAATTAGTTTGCAAAATGTGCAATGTTATTAATAATACATAGGTACTACATCATACACATTATAGAATAAATTAAATTGTAATAAAAATATGTCCTATTATCCCTGCTATTGAAGTCATTCGTAAGTATACTAATAATTAAACTTTCATCCACCAGATATTATGTAATTACCGAATCTTTGATCACTGTAGTGTTTAAGAATTAAGATTAAGCTAATGTTTTTGTAAAATTTAACTATGTTTTGAGAAAATATCAAATTGAATTATCCTTACCTTTTATCAGAGCACTCTTTTCTTTGTAACTTACTACTTATTTTTGCACTCAATAAAGTCACTATTTTAAATAAAATTATTTGATAACGTACACTGAGAACAATAAATAAATTATAAATAGTAATTGAGTTTCATTTTTGCCATATAAGATCACGTACTATGATTTACGTAGCGCACACTTTGACGGGCCGCATCGGGGCTCATCGCAGCGCTACAATCTACCTAGATCGCCTTCATGAATACGGTTTGAATGAACGCCGCGATTTCCCCTCGATACAAACGATATTAATAATGTAAATAAAGGTTTAGTGACAGTTAAAATTGTGTGCGACAACTATTGAAGTGATATTTTCTGTACTAGACGATTTAAATGTCGCATTGTCACTCTTTTTTTTCTACTCTACTCTTTCGTCCTGAGTAACAAAAATTCGTCGATGCAATGCGGCCCGGTCCTCCTAAATTTGCTTTGCAATGCGACGCTCCCCGACTCGTTACGCTCCGTCCCGTCAAGTTGTGCGCTATCCCTAACAGGTAATGCTTTGCAATACGACTACGGTTGTTTTAAATAATAAAACTGTAAATGTGATTCTTGTTTAAAATGCTACCAAATGATCTGTAGGATTACTCTTGAATATCGTTTTCATGCAAACTGGTAATTAGAATCCAATATGTCATATAGGCACTCTTGAAGACAGTACCTACTAGCGATTTCCCCGTGTTGGTTCGGGCCCCTTTGTAGAATGGACCATCTGCCTTCCTGTGCCAGGCAGCTCGTAAAAGGCGAGCATAGGCTCACCGTCACTAACACCGTGATATCTGACTAGGTGGTAGAGTTTCGCAGCGACTCACCCGGATTGGTACCAACGCCTTACCTATTCCTACCGCCATAACGTCATGACGTGTTTCGGTTCGGAGGGTAAGGTAGCCGGTAAACTTACTTTTGCTCGAGGCCTAACATCCCGGCCTCTGGTTGGCAACGCACCATTACCACCTTTGGTGTCTCTAGACGGCGGGAATTTCTTACCATCAGGAAATCCGTCTGCTTGTTTGCCTTCCAATGCCATAAAAAAAAGAGTTATTAACATCTAGTTAGACAGTAAATTATTTTATGGGATTCGTTGATTATTTGAGCAAAATGTTAATAATCTGTATGCAACAGTCCCTAAAATGACATATCTGATTCCAGTTTGCATGAAATCAAGATTCAAGAGTTATCCTACCATTCCTCTTAGTAAAAAAATATTGTTATTAATTTCTGAAGTATGAGCTGAAGTATGAGTTCCGAAAATTAAATTCTCGCAACTACAATCAGAAACACTTAACGTCACACTAGCGAGACTGTTTGCTGGATAGGATCTAAACTTCCAAAAATCTACCATATATTGATATTGTGACATCCTATTAAATTAACATTCATCTTCTATGGCTAGTCGTGGGTGCCCTGGCTGTGTCTCTGCCTACATCTTAGGGGATATGGGCGTGAAGATACTTCCTATCTTCTAAGTATTCTAAAGTGGCGCACCGCTAACACATGGTTACTGTGGGGCCTCATAGCAATAATTGAATATGGACATGAACATTGAACATGATACCATTAGTCATGAAACTACGCCATTATATAATTAGGGATAAGGCACTCAATCTTCTGATTTCTTAGTTTTCGTAGAGAATTAAGTAAGAGATTAATGTTAAAAAATCGATAGGTGCTGCTTTTACAATGGGTGTCCCCCAGGGATCCATTCTTGGACCGTTTTTGTTAAATTAATTTAATTTAATTTAACAAAAATTTCTTTATTACTTACCTTACTATGTAAGAGACAAACGTCAACTCATATTGTTCGCGGATGACACTTCACTTATATTTAAAGTGAAACGACTGACCAGTTTACTGGGTAAGTATGACGAAACACACACGCTATTTCAAAGGGTCTGCGTTTCCCCAGCGAAAACAGGTCGAAATTCATAATTTCAGTTATACAGATAATTTGTATATTATGACGTTGTGTAATTGTGTATGGTAAATAAAAATTTGTGCATCCAGTCAACAGGAAGTTAGTCGTCAAAAACTTATTTTATCTGTAGATGTCGAATAAAATAAATAGGTTCACAAATATGTGTATGACGGGGGGTAATTGTGTTTTTCTCAGTAGGTATGGGGTTGCGTTCCTATCCAGCAGTAGATTTTAGTATTATATAGACGCATCATGAGTGAGTGAAAGTGAATGAGTGAGTAAAATAAACGACATTTTAATTCCAATGAGTGCAAAAGCACTATTATTATACAACAACAATGCAGGGGTAAGTCACTTAGCAGCATTGAAACATAACATCCCAATAAAGTCTGACCGCCTCGTTGGTCGAGTGGCTAGCGTACTCGCCTAACTACATCGACCAACCGCGAGACACGAGTTCGATTCCCGACGGGGGCAGGCATTTGTGTGACGAACATTTAGATGTCTGCATTTGCGGGTCTGGGTGTTTATTAAATTTATACTGATATTTATTTAAGTACTTCTAATTCTATTAGTATCGTTGACTAACACCCATAACACAAGCATACAATTTGTTTACTTTGGGGTTAGATTCAATTTGTGCGATTTGTCCAGGGGCATTATTATTATTTATTATAAAGTCGTACAAGTCCTATGAAAGGTAAGTCAGGTGTTTAGTATTTGCACAAAATGTATTTGAGTGTATGATAAAAAACTTGTTAAAAGCTTTCACTGACACTAGTAAAAATAAAGCTTACATTAATAGCTTTTAAAGCATAGGTATATGCATTAGAAAATAAACTTAACCGTAATCGTTTTCCTACCGATTTACCTACATGATCGGTAGAAAGTATTGAGTGCTAAATGAACGAATTTTACCGGGTCGACTAGTCTCTACTATATAGTTGTTATAAATAAAAATAAAATCCCCGTGTTGGTCCGAGCTCATTTGCAGAATAGAATTTGCTTCTTAAGCCAGGCAGCTCGTAAAAGGCGAGCATAGGCTTACCGTCAGTGACACCATGACATCTGACTAGATGGTAGAGTCTCGCAACGACTCGACTGCATTGGTACCACCGCTTTAGCTATTCCTGCTGCCATAATGTCAGCGCTTGCCGACTAGGCGACTTAATTTCTTACCATCAGGAAATCAGTCTGCATACCATAAAAAAAATACTTGATAAAGTTTTGCGCATCTCATCCAAACTGGCACAATCTTATCTATTCCTGCCAGCCTTACGCCAGTGATGTCATTGGAAATGGCATATTTATAATTTAACCTATGCTCTCTAACGCGCTGCAAGACAGACAGGCATATGATTTACTCGAGGCTTCGTACCAACACAGGGGAAATTTTCATTCGAATATTAATCGTTTTTCGGTCTCACAGAATATTGTAGCAAAAGAGTGCAGATTTCCATCGATTACAAAAGCAACTAGGTAAGTTTTAGCCCGTTCACACCTTGCAATGCATACAAACATTTTATCAGTGTTCTCCGATCTGGGATAGTTCCTTGAGGAAAGTACTTTGCCTTGGTTTCTTTGTAAATCTGAAAAGATATTCATACTTAAACTGCTTTCAACGATAAATATTAATTTTAAATAATATCTTCAAGCCGATATCCCCGAAAGGGTAGGCAGAGGAACCGGTTATCGAAATCATGACCTCCAGCAGTCAAATCAGACGCCAGACCTCTAGACCAGAAAATATTTTTAGAAAATACCCTTAAATATGTTTACCATCACGTTTGTGATTAACATAAAAATACCGAAATAAATTTGATAAATACACTGACCCATAAATCTTAAGATCACGCAAATGTGGCAGGCGTTTGGGATCTAAATCCGAGCACCGGTCTGACAAAGGTCAGTCAGCAAATAAACACGTACGCTAGCCCTAACCCCATAAACAACGAGGCGGTCGAGTGTACATATTGACGGGGTAATTATGTGACATTTTTAAATTTATATTATATTTTTATCACCTCTGTGGTCTAGCGGTTCAGTTGTTGGACTTGACTGCATGAGATCCCGGGTTGAATTCCCGGGTCGGGCAACAAAAAGACATCGTGGTATTTCTAGTTTTCTTATAAAAAAAATGTCGCTCGGGATTGGAAATGTGCCCGGTTGGCGAAAGGCTTGCCACTTATCACATTGTGAGACTTAGTATCTTCGGCTAGTCGTGGGTGCTCTGGTTGTGCCTCTGCCTACCTCTTCGGAGATATAGGCGTGAAGATCCTTTTTTAAGAGAGCCATTAAAAGATAAATGGCGTTTTGTGCAAAGCCATTACAATTTGACTAATGTTACAGAATTTAAGTGTTAAGAAAGTTCACCACAGATCTTAATGGGACTTTCAATTAAACTACGAATTAATTAAACTACGCACTAAATGTCTAAAAAATATATCGGTACAGTACCACTATTTAAATTGTGCTATTCTGCTTTACCCTTTTTAATTTTTTACCCGTCTTCATACTTTGATTTTTAAATTGGCTGACCTAACTAAATTTAAGCGAAACGATTAATTATGTAAAAACAACTCTATACCTATATAGATACCTTTAAAATACATTTGAATTTCCGAAGCTTGACGAATATAGCCGAAGCGCATAATTTAAATAGTACTACTACATAGATTGTCTAAGCCAGTCAATATTTTTTGTCACTATATGGAAAGGCAAAGAAGCAGACTAATTTCCTGTTGGTTATCAACATGTGTCACTTATACACAGCAAATGTCGTAATTGTGCGTCGCAATAATGCTCGTAAGTATACCGGCTACCCTGCCCTACAGACCGGTACACAGTAGTAGCAACCAATAAAAGGCGGCAGGGCTATTGTACCAAATCTGGGCAAAGCATGAGATTTAATGATAATTAAAAAGTGAGTGCTCACGAACTTTACTACTAACACCACATAATAATAAACACTAGTGGTCGCCCATTGGTCAAAATTCGACCATTTTAATATTGATAAGAACGCCATTTTCATTTCTCAAGACCAATACTTTGACCAGTACCTAATACTTTGTTTCTTGAATAGTTAGTGCGCCATCTGTAATCTTTTATTGTTATCATCAATATATTTGTTTGTGTGTGTCAAATGCATGGTAGTGTGGGCTAATGTTTTATTTATTGACTTAATGTACTCTATTAGCATAATTATTAAAAAATATTAGCGTTCTGCTCTTCGCCTACACATAAACTAGAAGTGTGCCAAATTTTATGCTCCTATGTCGGAGCAATTATCGTAAAAAGGGGTCTTAAGTTTTGGCATCACGTATTAATGAGCATAAATCGAAAACCCTCGCTCAGTGGTCTAGCGTCCGGTGTTGGACTTGACATCATGAGCTCCTAGTTTCGACCCTCGGATCGGGCAATAAAAGTAAATTGTATTTTTTCGATTTCCTTACAAAACAACGTTGCTCGGGATCAAATTTTCGTGCGGTTGGCTATAGGCTTGCCACCTTTGATATTGTAGAACTAGGAGATACGGCCGTGAAGATACTTTTTAACCCACGACGCAAAAAGAGGGGTGTTATAAGTTTGACATGTCAGTCTGTCTGTGGTATCATAACTCCCGAACGTATGCAATGATTTCAATTTAGTTTTCTTTATGTTAAAGGTAAATTATGTGCGAATGTATATTTATGTGTTCTTAGTTTGATGGAAATCGGTTGAACTTTTGAAGGTTGATGATTTTCTGTATTTTTTTTGTAAATAAATCTATATTTTTTCTATTATATTTTCATAATATATAAGTTACGGCAAATACCCGAAAAACACCTAGAGTTTTAGCCGGTTAGAACTAGATGTAGTCACTTACTCTTGGTTTTAACCACCACCTAGGGTAAGAGCCGTTTATTTAAATCACAAAACAAGATTTGTAATTTTGAAATAATTTGTCTTTAATAAGAAAAAAATAGCTAATTAAAGCTAATACAGACATCTTTTACGATTATAAAACAAATCCCAAGCCATCTTTAAAATACGAAGTTTTTGTGTCCAGAATGAGAATGGGGATTAGCGGTTGGCGTTTGGTTAGACTCATGTTCCTAAGTAAATCGTCCTAACACAACATATACCTACTGTTGTTATTCTATACTGTGTTACACGATCTGTTTGTATTTTTAGCAATTTCTAATCGCTAAAGTGACTTGTTTGGAAGAGTTCATACAGCGACATATTTGGTGAGGCTTATCGCGTACACTTTTTAAACCCGGTGGTAAAAAGAGGGTAGGCAGACAAATATGATAAATATGTCCATGGTATCGTAACTTCTATACCAAGTGACCGATTTCGATGAAGTTTTTGTTGAAACCTCACATAGTTTAAATGGTACTTTACTAGATTTTGTCACGGGTTATGGATTTTTTCCTAAAATTATTACTGTGTACGATATGAGAGCATACAAGCAGAAAGTTAGAAAATACACGTTGGCTATAAAAACCGATGGTAGCGGTGACTAGTGACGCTAGGTAAGTTTAAAAAGTTTCGTAAGTTTACCTATATTTATCCTTAAAGTCAAAACACAGTAACTGACTTTTTGGCGGCAAGAACAATCCAAACGAGTCGTTGTACTGACGAAGTCCTGGCGGCTGGCAGATTTCAACAATCACATATCCAAATTGTTAGATTATTTAATTAGCCAGCAATGGAATTCTCTCATCTTTAACGTCGTCATTTAGTAATCCTAACCAATAGTCCTTGAATGAATTGTGATTTTTAGATGTTTGAGAGTTATTTAAATTTATAAATCATGCCTGAACCAATCTTGGCAAAATTTGCACAGATGCACACAATGAACCTTAGAATGACATAAGCTGTTTCCTATCATGATGACTCAAGGAATTATAGTATAGCTGTATGCCAGTAAACATAAAATTTCATATTTTTTTTAAACTCATGTTGGCAACGCACCATTACCACCTTTGGTGTCTCTAGGCGGCATGAATTTCTTACCATCATTTATTTTTATTTGTTTAACACAATATGGCTAGTCGTGGGTGCCCTGGTTGTGCCTCTGCCTACCTCTTCGGGGATATGGGCGTGAAGATACTTTTTCTTTTTTTTCAACACAATATGTATTGTAATGTAATATGATCTTGACGTATATTATCTATTTTACTACACATCTTATGGTTTATCTCTTTATCCTTCTTTTATATCACAAAAAAGTGTAATTTTGGTATATTTCTTATGTTTAAAGTTAGATATGGGGGTGTGAGAAACATAGGCTACTTTTTTCGGGTTGCCTTGGGATAAATAACTTTAATGTTGCAGTTTCATTAGACAAAAAAATATATTTTATAGACATTGCTTGGCGACAAGACAGCTTTTTGTGTCTTTTTTGCGTGAAGTTTGCGTGAAGGAGTGACAAACAAATAAACATACCTGCATGTTTTCTTGTTTATAATATTAATAGGATTATTTGTAGTAAAATAAAATTTGTACCTAACTTCATATAGTCAAATAGAAAGTCATTGATTACATTTATAACTAGCTGTTGCCTGCGGCTTCGCCTTCGTTTTCACAGGAACCCGTTGTGCCATAGGGATTAAAAAAAAGTTATATATTAATCAAGGTTGTTATCTACCTGTATTCCAAATTTCAGACAAATACGTTCAGCCCTTCGAGCGTGAAAGTGAAACACCAATACATACATTCTCACAAACTTTCACATTTATGATATTAATAGGATATGACGATGAAATCACATTTATATTTATAATCACAATGTTTTATAACGGTCAATAAAAATATATTCAATCCTACTTTAAACACATTGTGATGATAAATCTATGATGAATCTCCCGATTGTTATCCACTTTGGAAAAAAACAGGTGAAACTACATGTAAGCACTTTATATGTACTAAAACGATTGTAGATAGCCAAATACTGATTTATACGAAAAATGTTATTTTAACGAAACGAACCACTCCTTTTTGATGTATTAAATAAAAATTCCGTTAGTATCTGTCCGACAAAATTTCTCTCCTGACATTGAGCTCGAAAAGCAGGGATCTGTTTTGTAATGCAAATAGATATTTGAATTAGAATTGGATCTTGTTAGATTTAATATTTTTGTTTTAAGCTTCCATAATCTAAACAATAATCTTATTTTAAATTCTCCAAATTTTATTTGTCTAAGTAAATCATTAAATTTGAAATGTCTCCAATGATGAGTCAGACTATTTTAGAAGCAAATATAGCAGGCCGATTCCGTGCTATCCGTGTTAGGATAAACTAGCGGCTCGCCGCGGCTTCGCACGGTTATGAAATATACATGTAAACCTTACTCTTCAATCACTTAATCTATCAAAAAAAACACATCAAAATCCGTTTCACAGTTTTAAAGATTTAAGCATACAGAGGGACAGAGGAAGCGACTTTATGTAGCGATGATACTAATTAAAACAACAGATTTTTAGGGTGAGTATCACAAAACAAAGACCATTAACTTCTCTTAAAAGAAATTTCTTCCTAAGTGCATCTGTACACCAAGTGCATTTATCTTAATAAACTATTAACTAGCTACTAACAAACTACTATTTCTGTATAAGTACGTAGATGACTTACTTATTGAAATTAATGTTTTTTTGTAGTTTTACTCTGATGAAATTATTATTATTTGCCTTTCATTCTGGTAACAAAATCCTTTTTCCTTGTATGCTTCTAGATATCAAGTATATTTCAATTTTAATAATTCTCAAATATGTATAGTAATTAGATAAATAAAAAACGACGGGACACTCCGGGAGTGCCGGCAGAATTGAAAATTTGAATATTAACGTTGTGCATTTTCGATATTTTGGAATGATTAGGGAGTAATGTTGCACGAATTGCTTTAATTATCAGTATGAAAGTACTATCATATTTTATGTGGTAGAATAGAATATTCATTTATTGCGCTATCGTTAATAAACAGAACAACACGAACATTGGCGCAAGCGCCCTGCGCCATCTAAACGAAACAGCAGGCGCAGGCATACATTTACATGCCGCGCCGTAGTAAGAGAGGGGTATACTTCCTATCCTATGCCGCGTCGGCTGTTTACTCTCCATCCGTCTTAAGAATTTTCGATCAGGGTGCTGATTATGTATCTTAGTTTCCAACTCAAAATGGAAAATTGTTCATCAAATAGCTGTCAAATGACGTATTTTATATTTGTTATCAACAGTAACCAACAGAAATACGATAGAGATAGCAACACAAATGACGTCACTTGACAGCTATTTGATGGACACTTTTCCATTTTGTTTTGGAAACTGAGGTACATAATCAACACCCAGATCAAGTGTCCTGTCACGAGTTTAGAAGTGTTTACCCATTCCAAAAAAACTGCGCAACGCCGCTAAAGAAGTTTTCACTTCAATAATTTGGATAAAGGATATCTTATGCATCAACAATTTCAACCAAAATATTTTGTGGCCAACTTAATCAACCTTTGCTGTTCGTTTTAATATTAGTTTCGTTTTAATAATTGTTCGTTTTAATTTTATTCATTTAACCAACAGATAAGGCCTTCCTTTAAACACTTGTAGGTTAAATTTGGTAGAGAGACAAAAAAGAGTTGTTTCATGTGATAAGTCAACGAACAAATATATATATTTTATGATATAATAATGTGTGCTAAATTAATTTGCTTAATTTGACTTTAAACTAAACTTGTAACTTGATATTTACCGTTCGGTATAATTACACATATGTGTTCTTGTGTATGACTATTTTTGTTGATATTAACATGTGTAATAACGTGCTTGATAAAATATGTGAAAAATATATTTATAAGGAAATACATGCATTTTATAATAAAAATGTATAATAAAAATAATATCTTATCTTGTGATCAATACGATTTTCAGTCAAAGAAAAGTACCACTATACTGCTGTCTGAGTTCACTGACTATAATAGTGAATGTTTGAATAAAAAAGAGCATGTAATTGTTATCTTTATAGATTATAGTAAGGCATTCGATACACTACAACACAATCTGCTGATACAAAAACTTGATGACAGTGGTATCAGAGGCCCTTTGCTCGAATGGTTTTCCAATTACTTACGAGATCGTTCATTAGAGACATTAGTGAAACAGGGAACGGCACAAGGCTCCGTCCTTGGACCTTTACATTATCTAGCATATGTTGATGATGTTAAAAATATTGTACGAGATTGCAAACTTTATCAATACGCAGATGACACTTGCATAATATCACATGATAGAAACTTCGAATCAGCCCTTAGTAAGTTAAAGGAAGATTTTATGTCCATGAGTGAATGGTCCCATGATAACGGACTAATGCTTAATCCTTCAAAATCAAAAATGATGCATATACAGTCGAGTCATATTGCAATCTCTGCAAGTTTGGAAATTAAGTCGCACTGTTGTCAGTGCCTACACAGTCCTAGTTTACGTTTAAATTGCAATTGTCCTAAGTTAGAACAAGTATCACAACTCAAGTATCTTGGACTTGTGATGGACAACAGGTTTAATTGGAAGTACCACATTGACACCGTGTGCCAAAAACTACGAGCAATAATGACGAAATTCGCAATAATTAAAAATCGTATACCTTACTACGTTAAGCTACAGATGTATAAAGCTCTAGCCGAGAGTATTATCTCCTATGGATTGAGTAGTTATGGTCGCACTTTTAAAACGTATATACCTAGATATAATTTATAAAATGCAATTACGTTTACTTACAACAATAGTCCCTTTTTCGATTAAAGTAAAATATAAAAAAAATCCAGAAAAAAGTATTTCAATATTGTAAGGTCTTGCCAATAGAGGAAAAAATAAAAATTTTGCTCATTAAAGAAAACTATTTTAAATATTTTAAAAATGAAAGGCTGAGTTGTGTCTTCACTAGGCAAATTGCGCAAAAACAATTGTCCACTATTAGTGCTTCAAACTTCTATGGAAAACGAACTACAAAGTACATAGTTCCAAGATTAGTTAATGATAAAATACACGCAGACATCCGTGATGAAATAACAGATTTTAACACAAAACGGATTCTCAAAAAAAAATTTGTACCATCATTAGTTAAATAACTCACACACACCGATATTCACATTTATACTTGTAAATAAATAAATATTATAATAATATATTTAAATATTAATTTTAATTAAAAAAAATAATTAATATTATAATATTATTAATAAATGTTATATTATTATAACAAATAAATAAATATTATGTCGAATAGAAGTGAAGCAACTTTTGCATGCGTGCCCATACCAACAATATTGTGAACATAAACCGGTTTTAGTTTAGACTTTGCAAGTAATTTTGAAACATGTTAGAATTATTATTTTTTCTTTTTGTGTATCTTTATATGTTAAAAACTGTTTAACTGTGAAGTGTTACATTCGCACAAACCCTTCTAGGGTTTATGGATGTAAGAAATACCTTATTCCTTATGTGTCCTAATAAATAAATAAATAAAAAATAACTGTTATTGGATCTTCAACTTAGTAATCCCTTAACATTATAAATGTTAAAGTTTGTATGTTTGTTTGTTACTCCTTTACGCAAAAACTGATTTTTTAACTGATTAACTGATTTTCATGAAATTTGGCACACATATATATATATATATACCTAGAGGGTGAAATTGGTAAGCAAAACACAGTCACTTTAATTATTTCAGGAAATAAAGTTTTTACATAATCAGGTGTAAATTAAAACAAAATAGGTGTATTATATTAGGTAATTAGAATAAAAGCTTCGCACTGTACATAAAAGAGTAATACAAAATATCATATGTTGTGCCGTAGTAGGGACGCCGTGCAGGTACGCTAACGCTTCTCCTCACACAGCTAACTTATAAAATAAAGTTAAATGTTGTTTTGAAGGGATTAATTAAACACAATCTTCGAAGTCAGGCACCGAACGACGACGCCGAGGGATATCGTTTCACGTACTAGATTAAATGTTTAGATAAAACCAGAACTACATGTGATGGTTACTGGAATGCTAAATTAATTTGATATTCAATTAATAATTAATATAACTATAAACTAATTAACGCTTATCATACATTATACACTCGTTCTACCCTAATAACCTAGAGTTCTCTTTAAGAATGTAGAAGTTCAGCAAATCTGGGAGTTTTGGTACCATCTAAAGAAAAGCCGAGATGAGAAAAAAGAGGGTATCATTGAATTTCGTGTTCATATTGAGTAAGATTAGTCAATTTTTGTGGCATTTTGTGCAATATTTGTTCAGTGAAAATGGACATATGAAATGCTGTGAAAAAATGTGTATATCTTCTAGTTTCTCATTGCCGCCAAATCTCATTACATGAGCTTGAGTAATGAGCCCCACGCTTTATTCAAGACACTGGCATGACTTTCTTTGACGACTCATAAATAATTTGGATTAAATTGGACCCGATTACCTAGAAAATTTGATCTAAATTACAATTTGACAAATGGCAAATGCTAACGCTAACGTCAAAAACTAAAGAAAGAAAAAAAAAACAACGGAGGTTGGCGGGAACGGTCGGAGAGGGAAGGCGCGCTTTTTCGAGGGTTCCCTCCAATCTTTAAGCTAAAAATATGTAATATAATGTAAAAATGTATAATTTGTAAATTAATTAAAGTGTAAATTACTTAGTTGTGTGTAAATGTGATTTATTAAATAAACTATACTAGTAAAAGACTATTGTAGTGTTCTATCACGACAGAAGAGGCAGAGGCCTGAACAAGAAAGGAAACTGAAGACGAAACGGGAAAAAGACATGAAATATTAAGATATGGGTTTATTACATAATATAAGACTAGCATAAAGTATAGAGGTAAAAAAAATAATAATAAAAATACTTTATGTAGAAGTTTTGGCGCCAACATGAAAGAAGATGATTTTGGTGTTTAGAATTTTGTTTTTATAATTTGTGTGAAAATAATCGTAATTCAAGGATGTGACGTACTATAAAACAAATTAACAAATATATTAACTTGAAAGAATTAAAACTAAAGACGTATTGAAGAACTCAAATAACCTTTGTATTAGTGAAGGAAATGACTTTTAAAAAGGGGAAGAAAATATGTTCAGAAACTGAAGAAATGACTTTAAAATTTTAATACGAAAAATAATTTACTATTACGGAAGACTTGGCAGCATGGCCGAAAGGTCTTAGCCGGCTCCAGAAAGGGGCAAATTAACCTAAAAAAAAAAAAGAAAATACAACGAAAGGTCTTAGCCGGCCCCAGGGGCAAATTAACCTAAAAAAAACAACGTTATTGATACTAGTTTGCAAAAGACTAATAATTGGTGGACTTACTATTTGACGTTAACTCAAATGTCGGAGCAGTTTGGCGCAACTTTCATATAAAAAATAAGTTTGCTATGTTTATTATTCGCCTAAATCATATGACACTAGTTGCCTTATATCTGAATGCCTCAGACTTACTTTTCTTTCTTTCTTTCTTTAGGTTTTGGCCTTCACGTTAGTATTTAGCCATTAGTCAAGTAGAAATTTGCATCGAATTTTATATCATTTTCAATTAGATATAATTAGTCATCAGTCATAAGTCGTCAGGAAGTCATGTCAGGCTCTTGGGTAAAGCGGTGGCTCATTACACAAGCTCTGTAATGAGATTTGGTGGCAACGAGGAAATACACGATACGCCAATTTCTTAGTAATTATTTCATTTGTGCTCTTTCACTGAACAAAATTGTACAAAATGCCACCAAAATTGACTAATTTCACTCAATATTAACACGAAATTCAATAATTATGAAAAACTTCGACCATCTTTTCTCTCGATGGCGCCAAAACTCCGAGACTTACTTTCAAATTATACCTTTTCACCATGTTATGTCAAGTGACATGACGTGTCACTTTAAGCTAAACTTCATACAAAATTCGGGTTTGCTATGTATCTATGGAAGTCCCACCTCTTATCACGTAGTATTTATATACTCTTTGTGTCGGAGTTTTGGCGCCATTGAGAGAAAAGATGGTCGAAGTTTTTTCATAATTTTTGAATTTCGTGTTTATATTGAGTGAAATTAGTCAATTTTGGTGGCATTTTATATAATTTTGTTCAGTTTATTTTTTTTCACAATTGAAATAAAAATCATGAAGAAATTAGCGTATCGTGTATTTTCTCATTGCCGCCAAATCTCGATACATGAGCTTGAGTAATGAAGCCACCGCTTTACTCAAGACCCGACATGACTTATTGACGACATGACTTATGACTAATTATGATTGAATTCAGATTTTGGAAAACTTGATGCAAATTTCTACTTGAGTAATGTCAAAATACTAACGTGAAAGCCAAAACTTGAAGAAAGAAAAAATGATTAGTTGGTAGATTTCTAGTTTCAGTAGAAGAAACCCCCGTTTAATTACCAAAAATCACAAAAGATGGTCCATGTACATGTTTCTAATCGTACTATGTGTAGTCTATATAAAGAGACAGAAGAAACAGGCACTCACGTCATCGAATGCATGGGCATGTAGCAAACAAGTATTTCGTATCTCTGAATTAAAAGAGGAAAAACAACACTTCAGTTTTTCCTATACCTACCTACTATTAGAAGATGTTATTATCAAACAATACTAAGTTCGCCGGGTCGGCTAGTATGCTATGTATATAATAAATATGTATGTAATAAAATTCCCATCGGAAATCGAACCTGACGGATTGGATAATAACCGCTCGAACACAGAAGCGGGTCGTTAGGTAGAAAACGCACATAATATTTTGTTACGTATCTTAAGACTTACCAATTAGCCCTATTTTCAAAACGGAACCAGCCCCCACTTATGGCAATATTTTTTTTTAATGATATTGGAAGGCAAACAAGCAGAAGGATTTCCTGAAGCTAAAAAATTCCCGCCGCCTTGAAACACCAAAGGTGGTAATGGTGCGTTGCCAACCTGAGGCCGAGATGTTAGACCTTGAGCAAAGGTAAGTTTACCGGCTACCTTTCCCTCCGAACCGCAACATCTCATGAGGTTATGGAGGCAGGAATAGGTAAGGCGGTACTACCAATCCGGGTGAGTCGCTGCGAAACTCTACCAACCAGTCATATGTCACGGTATTAGTGACTGTAAGCCTATGCTCGCCTTTTATGAGCTGCCTGGCAGGAAGTCAAATGGTCTATTCTGCAAAGTAGCCCGGACCAACACGGGGAAAGTTAATTAATACTTATACAAAAATATCACAAACAACACCTATCAACAGCAATAAGATATTCTACTACATTGAATCTCAACTAGCACATAAAATGTTGTGGGATTTTTTAGGAGTAGGTCATAATAATATATACATATAAAGGTTAGACAAACTTCACACATGAGTGTAATTATTATCTAATCTTATAGACTTCGGATAAATAAATTGCTTTGATCTAAGCTTATAAAAGTTGCGTAAAAAATTTGATCGATCCAATTTCCAGACATATTCAGCTTCTTTAACGATATTACTAGACGGAGAAACGAGTATAGCAATTTTTTTCATTGCATTGTCATTTCGATAAAAATAGTTCCTTTTCCTTTTACAGTGTTCCCCGTGTTGGTCTGGGCTCCTTTGCAGAATAGACCGTCTGCCTTCTTGCCAGGTAGCTCGTTAAAGGCGAGCATAGGTTTACTGTTACTCACCGTTCCCGTGACATCTGACTAGGTGGTAGAGTTTCGCAGCGACTCGCCCGGTTTGGTACCACCGCCTTACCTATTCCTGCCACCGTAACGTCCAATGCTTGCTGTTGAAGTGTTCCGGTTCGCAGGGTAAGGTAGCCGGTAAACTTATTTTTGCTCGAGGCCTAACATCATGGTAAGAAATTCAGGCCACCTAGAGACACCAAAGGTGGTAATGGTGCGTTGTCAACCTGAGGCCGGGATGTTAGGCCTCAAGCAAAAGTAAGTTTACCGGCTACTTTACCCTCTGCACCGGAGCACATCAATAGAAATCACAGACGTTATGCCGGCAGTAATAGGCAACGCGGTGGTACCAATTCGGGCGAGTTGCTGCGAAACTCTACCATTTAGTAGGATGTCACGGTATTAGTAACGGAAAACCTACGCTCGCCTTTTACGAGCTCCCTGGCAGGAAGGCAGAGGGTCTTTTCTGCAAAGGAGCCCGGACCAACACGGCATGCTTATGATGAAAAGCTTGGCACATTTATTATGAAAAGCATAAGCAACGCGTCCAAATTTGATTTATTTGTGCCTGTTCATACTTAACGCCGCGCCGTGTGAACCTGCCTGAAATCATATGTATGAAAAATTAGACAATCAGTACAATTATTAAAGAAAGAAGAAAGAAAGAAATATTTATCCAAAGATATTATTACTAAACACATTACAATAAGTAACAAAACAAAACTATGAAGCAAAGAAATATAAAGACAAAAAAATTTTGAAAATTAAAAGAAATAATGCACACACCTCATGGTGGTGGACTTCACCTGCGTTGAATTTTGAGATTGCCTTGTAGTTCCACTCTCGTATAACCTTTACTTTTGATACCGTGAAACTCTGGAATTCATTGCCTTATGAAATTCATATTCAATCATTAACAGTTTTCAAAAAGACAGTAATGGAGCGTTTCGGTGTGTTGGCAATTAAGTCATAATTAGTAATTAAGTTTGTGCTTTTTGTATAGTAAGTTGATGTATTGTGAACTGTACCTATGTTCTACATTTCTTTTATGCATTCTCTTTATTTGTGCTTGCTTGAAGAAATCTCTTTTAGAGATAAGCTCGCCTTTTATATATTTACTTGTGTTTTGTCTTTTTATTGTGTACAATAAAGAATTAAAGAAAGAAAGAAAGAATGCAGTAGACTGTGCTGGGCTGTTAAATTAAAACTTTTTATAAATATATCATCTTATTAATATTTATAAAATTGTATTCATATAGAAATTTTGTTTCGGTATTCGTTTTTAGTTTTATATCATTGATTGTTATACCATTTGATAAACAAATTTGAAACAAATTTTGAACTTGATCTTTGTATCCATACATACGTATGTGGTCTAGATGTAATCGAGTGTGTGCTGATAAGTATTTTAAGATAGGGATATCCTACTTTTTAATCTTTAGTCTCGTTTGATTACCAAACTGAATGCAAATAAAGTATTAATTGACTGTTTTTTTAATATAGGAAGATAAGCAAGTAAATGTTTTTTTTCCCGTGTTGATTCGGGCTCCTTTGAAGAATAGACCATCTGCCTTCCTGTGCCAGGCAGCTCGTAAAAGGCAAGCATAGACTAGCCTTCACTAACACCGTGCCATCTGACTAGGTGATAGAGTTTCATAGCGCCGAATTACTACCATCGCCTTACCTATTCCTGCCGCCATAACGTCATTGCTTTCCGTGACGTGTTCCGGTTCGAAGGATAAAGTAGCCAATAAACTTACTTTCGAGGCCTAACATCCCGGCCTAAGGTTGGCAACGCACCTTTACCACCTTTGATGTCTCTAGACGGCGTGAATTTCGTCTTTTACTCGTTAACGCTTTAATGCTACTACGGTACATATTAAGAAATTAGGAATGCATTCCTTTTTAAAATTTAATAAATAATGTAATGTAGTCATATTTCTAATAATTTGATAATACCCAACACCTAAAACAGAAGCTAAATTCCTAGTTATTTAGTTAGTTTTCGTTAATCGTACGCAGATTTTAAAAGCATGACTAAATAATAAGCCACCAAATAATGTTACCTTAATACCTATTAAAGGTGACATTTTCAAGGCTGGACAATGAAAACGATATCCAAGAAGTCGTTGCGAAAACTTGGAAATACCAAATACATAATTTTCAAATTTAGAATACAGCACATTTAAATGCAGGAAAAATTTTCCAACAGATTTCAGTTACCTCATATCTCCCTCATAATGTGAAATAAATGTATTTTATTTAGTATATTCAATAATCTTGGCTCGGTTGAAGATTTTCCAAGTCTTTGGTCCGGTCCTCTCAATATGATCTCCTGGAACACTCAAGATATTGCTTTTAGATCTGCTAAAGTATATTTCAGTTTTCAACAGTGGAGATATTGTATGTTTAAATCCTTAGACTGTATAAAAGCAGTGTCGAGTGGTTTATCCGCTATTAAGTACCCTGGATAACGTTTTATCTCGTGATGTTAGTATTCTATAGTTTAGTAAAGATAAAAAATTATATTAGATTTACGCATCCAAAAAGATAAACTTTATGAATTTATTGTTAAATAGCCGACCTTACGAAATTCGCATCCCTTGACATTAACAGATTGACTATATTCCATATTCCCTGCAATTTTGTCTTTAATAAGAACTTTCTCCTGACATTAACTAACACAACACAGGCGTACCACTTACTGCCAATTAGAGTTGAACTTTTTAGTAGCTACATCTACTTTATTTAGCTATGCGTGCCGAAAGTCTGTAGATTTAATAATATTTTTATTTTTTTTAATAATTATAGAGCATAATGCAGGATAAGGAAAAAAATTCAATTAAAATGTTAAGTTTCCAGA
>NJDD01003144.1:182784-193086 GCA_002245505.1 Calephelis nemesis
AANNNNAGCGTCTGAAGTTAGTTACAAAACAGATAAATACAACAGTCTGAAGTTACCTAGTTGCTAAACTTTTTAATAAGTTTTGTGAAAAGAGCAACCAAGTGTTATTTGGTTTTTTGGATTGTAATTTTCATAGCAAATAAGTATAACTTTTTACAGTGGGTACTACTATTTAAATTATGCACTTCGGCTTTTCACTTTTTACACTTTATACTTATATTTTTAAATTGGCTGATCTAATCTAAATTTAAGTGAAATTATTAATTATGTAATAACAACTCTTCAAATAGATATCCTTAAAAAACATTCAGATTTCCGAAGCTTGACGTATATAGCCGAATCTATATACGATACGAAGCGATACGTGCGTACATAACTACACACACTATTACCACCAGCGGCTTTGCTTGTATGTAAGTAATTAATAAAACATCCTATATTACTTTCATACCTCCAAGTGTGTATTTACATTGTTTCATGATGATTGGTTAAGTATAGTACTACTTTAAGTACTACTACTACGTTATGTAGAACTAGGGTTAAAAAAGTTAACAAACAAGTTATACACATTTTGTAATGGCTTTATAAGTTTGGATTATTAATTTGATATTACAAAGAACTGTCTATGTCATAGTTAAATCATAACTATCAACGGAATCAATAAGAAAGGAATTTCAAAATTTCCACTAAAGGTTTCAAATTCTTAGTATCTTAAATAAAGAATGATTTTCGCTCAGATAGACGCGATCGGGAGTGTAGGCTAAATCCTGTCCGAGGTGAATTTATTAACTTTAAATCTAAGTAATAGGCGAGATTAGCATCGGTCTGTTTGACACTGTCGCTGTAACTAAGACTTAGAGGAAGAGTTTTTCGACAAATCCTTTGGATACATCCCTACGTAACGTTGGTGCTCGCCAATATCATACTACTTTGAATAGGATAGCCTTAAAAATTACACTTGAAAGGCTTAAAAACCCAACATCAGCTTGGCAACACCATTGCCATCTTTGACGACTATTGACGTTGTGTATTTATTTTCATCAGCAAAAATGTCTATTAAAACAAGCAAACTCTTTCCAATATAAGAAAAAAACTACCCATTTATTGGAAACGTTCAATTTTGTAAAATGTGTTATCAGCAAAAAGGAAAACTCACCCATTCCAGGAAGCCTAGATTCCTGGAATCCACAAAATTTTAATCAAAATCATTGTGGTACAGTTACAACTTTATATGATTTTATTTTACGGAGATCGGACTTCATTTTTAAATATTTGAATTTACATTTATTATTTTTAATAAATTATTAATCTGAATTAAGCATAATAAAGACAAAAAACGTTCAGAGATATCATTCTTGATTCTGCATATTTGACTACAAGATTTGTAAAAACGAAATATATAATTGTGACTAAATTAGTTACTTCTTTAACTATTACATAACATAAATAAATTAAGGGCCGATTGCACGTTCCTGGGTTAAATTTAATAATGAGTTAATCTGTCAAATACGAAGAGATTTAACCCAATTTAATGACTAAACCGGAGTTAAATATTTAAACCCGGAACGTGCAAGTGGCCCTTAGAAATAAATTTCATTTAATCACGTCAAATCATGCCCCTACTTTGTCATATATTTAGTACCTTATTCATAATGAAAATATTTTAGAAGGCAATGGGCAAATAGAATTAGTACCTAAATGAGTTTGTAATGATGTACCTAGTGCCAGAACAAAAGAACGAAATTGTATATCTTGGTTGTGCTTTAAACAGGAATGGAAGTTACGCCGCGGATGTAGAAAGGAGAGGCTAGGTTGACATTTTACTATCAAATCGGGTGTTACACGAAGGTGGTGTCTAAAAAAATTTAAGAAACTAGCGTGTTTGTATGAAAAGGGTTATGAATGTGAAGGAAACCAGGCAGGTTTGCAAGTGTGTAAGGTTGGGCACTCGATACTCTCTGCCTACCACGTAAGGGACTTGACTGAAGATATGTATGTGTATGTCTTAAAAACAGCAACTGCGAGGTTTTTGTCGAATCATACGACAAGTTTGCAGAAATCTTTTCGAACCGTTAACAAAGTTATTTTCAACGTCTAGTTGTGCCCGCGATATCTTTCGCGTGAAATTTAACCAAAATGTTATTCAGTTTAGTAAGTTAAATTATATTTTTTCAAGAATAAAACCTACTTATTACATATTATTATAATAAAGTAGCTATCGCATCAGCTAACTACATCCCGTCCAGCTGTTTTAGAGATTAGCCGGAACAAACAGGCAGACAGACGAAATTTTTAAGAAACGTTGTTACGGTATCGGCACCGTATAATCTGGGGGCACGGTAGTGCCCCCGCCAAGACGAGCCAAGCGAAGCGCAAGCGCAAGGGCACTACCCACCTTTTCTCGAAGCGGTTCGTCGTATTTTTGAACCTTCATAACTTGAGTTTTGATTATACCAAATAAACAAAATGTTCGAGATACGATGTCATTGGTAGACTTAATAAACCTCTAAAGTTTCAATTGCAAAGCTCTTATACTTTAGATTTAATTGATATATAATTATTATGTAGGTACAGTCCTTTGCATATACTTGGTAAAAAGTGGTTATTTTAATATTACAAGACATTCGAACTTTAATTATTTGTATAGATAGAAAAATACCCCGAGAAATGTTAATTAAAAGCTTTTATTTAATTTGAAGTGTCGAGTGGAATCTTACAACTCAATTTTGAAATAGATATGTATATTCAACTGATTGCACTGAAATTTTGTATACACTTTTAGTTTGTATGACAAAGCACAATAAGGTGTGTGACGTCAATCTAAATTCAATATGGCGAAACATCCAAGATAGCAGAATAGTTGTTTTTGATGCACTTCTACAATATGGGTATCAAATGAAAGGGCTCATTGAGAGTTGCTCGAAATATAGAGTTACGTCGTGTTAATTCCAATGTGGCGGACCATCCAAGATGGCGAAACAGTAATGTTTAATGCATGTCTAAAATATGGGTATCAGGTTAAAGAGATCATTTTGTGCAACTTGAAAAGTAATACTACGTCATTCTAAATTCAATATGGCTGACCAACGAAGATGGCAATATAGTTATTTTTAATCTACTTCTACAATAAAGGTATCAAATGAAAGGACTCGTCGAAATTAACTCGGTAAAATCTGCTAAGTTTTAACTATTAAAATTTCAATTTATTTAATTATTGATAATCCCGACAAGTTACAAGTTGATAGTTAAAACTTAAAAGTAAAATTTTATTTTCTTCTCTTTAGAGCGTTTAAATAAAAGCTTACTTTTGTTAAGTTTTTTTGATTTTGATTTCATTTTGTTTCATCATATATGTATTTATGGTTGCCGCGTGAGTCGAGCTAGAGTCGCGAACGTCTCAACTAGCCTTGAAGCTCGTGTTCGTGCCCAAGGGATTAAGACGATTATGTGTCGGACAGTATAGTGTAATAGTAATCTTCATTACTACGTCTAATGGTTAATCAAAATGTTGTAATGTAGTTTTGTAAAGTAAAAGCATATTTCCATGTATATTGTGTTACTTACACCCACCACACAAGCATAAGTGATAAGCAATACGAATTTATTATGATCCGTCTACACCGAGCTGATAACAGCATAAAACATATTTTATAATAATTTTAGTGTAGGTGTTAGAAAACATATTAAAAAGGGTTGCTTAAAAATGCTGGATTTAATTTAATATTTTGAAAAAACTTTTTAATTTTTCCGATATTTTTTTGCAGGCAACCCTACTTCAACTTGTTGGAAATAAAACAAACAGCCCTTATATCGATATGTTTTTATCTTATCAAATAATATTAAAGTAACTGGTTTCTATCTGTTTACATTTGTTAACCCTGGCAAATAACTGGCTACCCAACTTTGGCACATTATAAACGTCTGTTATTTCAAGTCAAGTTAAAATGTTCTTACTGTCTTAAGATAACACTTGATGAAAAAAAATGGTCAGTCGATTACTTTTGCAGGCAACCCATTTTTAATATGTTACGTGTAAGGCCGACTTAAGTTCGAATCTAAGACCACAACTATAATTCTAAGTAGCTTTTAGATTCGTTTTTTTTATGTTGTCCATATACAGGTTATCATCATTACATTTTAATTTTCACTTAGAGTCATTTAATTTTACCTAGGTGGGAGTTTCGCAGCGACTCGCCCAGGTTGGTACCACTGCCTTACCTATTCCTGCCACCATAGCGTCCAATGCTAGCCGGTGACGTGTTCCGGTTCGGAGGGTAAAGTAGCCGGTAAACTTACTTTTGTTCGAGGTCTAACATCCCGGCCTCAGGTTGGCAATACAACATTATCACCTCTGGTGTCTTTAGGCGGCGTGAATTTCTTACCATCAGGAATTCCGTCTGCTTATTTGCCTTCCAATATCATAAAAAAATATTGCTTTATTTTCAGACCGCTCAGTGTGTTGCCAACACTCAAATAACCGGGCTGGGTTGGTTGAATGGTGTGGGTGAATTTAGCCAACTAACTTGCACATCTAATTCATATTACGAGGCCGTCGCTACTAATGAGAGATGCTTTAATAATAATGTTATGCTTGCGTATGTATTTTATTTCATTTTACATTTGCTTTCTATAGAATATTTCTAAAGCAGAAGATATTTCTATAGCAAATATGTATAGAACTTCCCTGAATAAGAGACCTATCACTAAAGGTACAGTAATACTACTTAAATTATGCGCTTCGGCTATAATCGTCAAGCTTCGAAATCCGAACGTATTTTAAAGATATCGACATAGATTTGTTAGTATACATAATTTATCATTTCGCTTAAATTTAGATTAGGTCAGCCAATCTTATTATATAAAAATGAATCCCTAAATTTGTTGGTAAGCGCATAACTTCCGAACGACTAAACCGATTTGGCAAATTTTTTTTGTTGTGTTAGTTATTGTCAGAAGAAGGTTCTTATAAAAAAAAACCGGGAAAAATGCAGAGAAAATGGGAAAATAATACTTTATTTTCTC
Source organism: Calephelis nemesis (assembly GCA_002245505.1). NCBI lineage: Eukaryota > Metazoa > Arthropoda > Insecta > Lepidoptera > Riodinidae > Calephelis > Calephelis nemesis. Next base: position 187,807 of record NJDD01003144.1, read on the forward strand.
CATACAAACTGAACGGGTGGAACGAAGTTCGCCGGGACAGCTACTTTAAAAATAAAAGTGTAAAGAGTAAAAAGTGTGAAGTCGAAGCGCATAATTTAAATAGTAGCGCTGTACCTACTAGGATGTTTATCTATATCTACAACCTACTTTTTATTATCTATACTAACTTATTCACCGAATTAATACATACCTTTTTTTTACATAAGTGTAATGGGAAAATGTTAACGTAGCTCTCCTTATCTATGTAAAACACTTTTAAATTTCTTCTTTGTTTAATAATTCATTTGTTAGTTGATTACGAGAAACAAAATAATTTGATCAATTCAATCAAAGTTTGACGATTAAAATAAAGGTTTGAGTCTAAATAAAGCCGATTTATTTCATTGAATAAAAAGTGTATATAAATGTTACTTGTATTTTGTAGTCAGTGTTTTGATATGAATGTGTTTAAATTAATAGGGCTTTTGTTTATGCAAAATACTTATGTTATTTTTAACAAAATGTTAACACGCATTTGGAAAATAACAATATGTTTACCTACCTATTATGGTGAAAATTTTAATTTTGAATACATGTTGCCGTTGCGCTACATTTTTCAAATAAACAATTAGTAACATTAAAATTAGAAAAACCGAACTGTATTTAATTTTAGTTCTTTTTTTAATTTTTAATTAGAAGGTCCTTTATGTTCTAATCCTTTGTTTTACTTTTTAAGGCTTAAGCTTTGATGTTACAAGAAATGATTAATTATACTTATAATAACAACTCGAAAATAGCCGAAGCGCATAACTTAAATAGTATATGTGTAGGTATTTAATTCTTGTTCTTTTCTTAATTTTGAATTTGAATGTTCTTTATATTCTAATCCTTTGTTTTATTGTTTTGGGCCTAATGCGTTAACGTTAGGAGTGTTGTCGCATTGGTCAATTCAGTATATGAATTTATTACATCAATCATCTATTTTTAATTTAGTAAAATGGCACTAGTTTACACATAATAATGTATATCTTACCTAATATTGGATTCACATATATACCTAGTAAACTAGAAAGTTATACATGTATATTTATATTCACTAAAGTTGTGATTCTGATGAAACATCTAAAGTGATGTTTCATTTTCATGCAAGCAAATTTCAATCTAAAATCGAGTAATTAAGCATAAATTTGTTTGTTGCACCAAACTTAACTGTATCATTAATCGTTGGTCGAGTGGCTAGCGTACACGCCTAACTACATCGACCAACCGCGAGGCTCGGGTTCGATTTCCGACGGGAGCAGGCATTTATGTGATGAACATTTAGGTGTCTGCATTTCCGGGTCTGGGTGTTCATAAAATTTATTCTGGTATCTATTTAAGTATTTCTGTGTATTAGTATCGTTGACTAACACCCATAACACAAGCATATAATTTGCTTACTTTGGGGTTAGATTCAATTTGTGTAAGTTGTCCAGTAATGTTTATTTATTTATTATTATTTATTTCTAGAATCTGAGACAACGCATCGGCGTGGCTGGCTACAACATTCAATTTGTGTGATTTGTCGAGGGATATTTATTATTTATTTATTTTTATTATTATTATTATTATTAACCTTGGGTGCAGGATAACGAAGGGTCTCCATACTATATTACGAATTTGAAATTCACATTGCTCTTTCATTCCATAATTTCTGAACAAGTTTCACAAATCTAACAAACACCACCTTGTCAAACGCGTTGGACGGATAAAAATTATCTTATACAGCAGATATTTTTTACATCTAACCAACAAAATAAAAAGTAGAAATATGTGTAAGTACATACATAAATTAAACTTATAAAAAGCAAAAAAAAACAAAGCAAAATATATTTTTGCGTGGAAATAGAAAGATCTAAGGTTTAAGTTTATTTTATAGGCAGAGAAATAAAGAATATACTACAGTCAAATAAAAACTTCATTAATTTTAACATCCGCTGTTTGTAAAATGCAGATTTAGTACCTGGCATATCGACAAACTTCTTTGCTTTGATGATGATGATTATGAAATTGGTAAGCTCCTTACCAATAATAATAAATAAAACACGGCAAAGAGTAAACGTATCTCGGAAAATAAAATCTGTATTAATATCGTTGACTAACACAATCATAATAATCTTACTTAGTGGTTAGATGAATTGGTCTATACATTTTTATATTAAAGTTTAGCGAACAAAAACACAGGTCTCTTGATGTTTAGAGACAACCGTAGGCTAAAGACAGCATAGATATGACAGGTGCGTCTCAAGGCTCACGCCAATGCGATTACCAAAAGGAAATGTGTTCTTACGACTAAAGCGTCAGTGGTCAAAAGACTGAGAAATCTCCGCACAATGCGTGCCGTCCCCTAAATAGCTGTCCTCTGAGTCCAGCTTTTAACCGAAGGTTGCAAAGCAAGTCTCTTAAGGTGTCTTAAGGTGTTTTCTGAAACGGCTATCGGGACAATTGTTGCTAAGTCAACATCCCACATTTCGGTCACCTTGTGACCTTTTAAGCTTTCACGAGGCTATTTATTAGTGTTACTAAATAAATTATATTGAATTAAAAAATACGTTGTTGTTCTATCATAAATCGTATTTTCAGAACTGGATTCACCGTTGAGAGTGTGTTCTACCCTCTCTACTGGTCCTGTTTCGACCAAACTCGCCTAGAAGTCTTGTACAGCAGATACAATCAAAACGCAGCGAACGCTGTTTTCCAATCGGGAATTACTAGACCTGGCTGGAATGGTAATACATCCTTAGATACAATTTCATACTTAATAAATTACTAGACCTAGCTGGATTGGTAATACATCCTTAGATATAACTCCATACTTTCTAAATTGCTAGACCTAGCTGGATTGGTAATACATCCTTAAATATAATTCCATACTTTAGAAATTACTTGATCTAGCTGGAATAGTATTACATTCTTAGATATAATTCCATACTATAAAAATAACTAGACCTAGCTAGATTGGTATCCTTAGATAAGATTCCATACTGTATAATGAGAAGGTACCTATATATATTTTGTATATTCGTATTTTAGACCTCCTAACACTTCCGGCCAACCGCTAGGATCGAGTTCGAGTACTGAGACTACTGCAGGCGTATATTAAATTCACTCTGGTATTTATTTAAGTATTTGTAATAGTATGCCTATAGTTTGCGTAGCCTTTAGACACTATAGATGTTATCGGTTCATCGCTTTCTTTTTGCCGGGGTGTTAGGCCTGACAATAATCAACACAATGAAAAAAAAGAATTAGCAAAATCCACTCACGCGAAATACGCTGATCAAGGCAAATAGAAATTACCTTTTTTAACCCCTAAAAAAACTGATTATAATAATAATAATAAACTCTTAAACGAATCGATCTATTTTGATGCGGTTTTTACCGTTTAGACTTGCAAGTATTTATTTGGTGACTTATTTCTTATCATAAAAAATATATTGCTTTCCATTACTATGAAGCAGATTATCGTAGTATCTTTCTTAATTAATATTATTAAGGATTTCGTAATTCATACATTTATTTTATCTAGAGTTATTATAAGTACTTCCCGTCACGTAAACTATCTTCTTGTTTGCCTCCTTTCGTGTAATAAATAACTGGTAATAACTTCACGCACGTGGAAAATAATTCCCTTTGTGTTTGCGTGATTTGAAAATATTTGTTCTTATTAAGGACGTATTTTTAATGAAGCGTACATTTTCATGTAGATATTTTATCTTCAAATTACAAAGAATATATTCAACAGCCAAATTAATAAAGAAACAATAATTTGTATAAAACCAATTTAGACTAAGAGTTCACGGAGTGGTTAGTAACCGCGCCCGCGGCGGTTACGAGCTCGCAAGTTCTGTAGAATATAGATTCATAATATGCAAAAAGTAAGAGCACATTTCACGAAGCGTTTTACACACGCAGCGCCCGCGTTTGATTGCGGTTCCCGCGGCAGCGGTCGCCCGCCCATAGAATCGTACAAGTTTGCGAGACCGCACAAATTACCGGTCTCGTGAGTTTTGAAGTAAAACCGCAATTCCATGACCGCCGCGAGCACGGGTGAAAACTGTGAGTTCTTAAGCTTAATCGTTTTGTTTTTTCCCTCTCTCACGGGGAAGGCATCATTTAGACTCCAAATGCCTGCTCCTATCAGGAATAAAACTTGAGCCTTGCTGATGTGTAATAAGATTGTTAAATAACAAACATAGGTGGTTAGTTTAAATTTTAATGGATAAAAAACGTATTACTTTCAGCGGGTGAATTCTTCCCTGATGTAGACATCAACGATATCTACACTCAGGTCAGTCAAAAGGCAGCCATCGCTGCTCTAGTGGGAGATGAGCTAGCAGACACCTACGTGACATCTACCCAGTACCTGGCCCGCGGCCATCTTGCTGCAAAAACTGACTTCGTATTCGCCAGTGCACAAAGAGCTACGCACATGTTCATCAACGCGGCTCCACAATGGCAACCAATCAACGCTGGGAACTGGAACTGGCTTGAACAGGTAAAATCTTAAATTAAGTATCACTTGGTAAATTACATGATTTTACATATTCCAATTTATTTGCTCATATGTTATATTCTTGACTCTAACGTAAATATTTTGTGAAACTTCGTTACATGTAGAAGTAGATCACTTGATTACTCTGTCATAATTCGCAATTTCTGATACATAAAAAGGTCTAAAACTGACTCATCATTTTACTGAACCAAAAAAACCAAACCACATGCACGCATGCGAGCACGCGAGCACACACACACGTACAACATTTTTTATGTGAGGGGCTTACGAACAATGGCACAGCTCTACCATGGCTCTACTGATGTGAGAAGGCTGTAGTAGTATAGATGTTACATGTGCGTCGCTATCTTGTAACCGGGGTGATAGGCAAAAGGTGCAAGTCTATCGGTTACCCTAATATTCAGACGGGAATATGACAGAGTGATTATAGCGTATAGTATTAGGGATAGGTAAGACGTTGGATCCGTTTCTGAGCAAATTGCTGCACAGCGCTCTACCACCAGTAGCCTTGCACTTGTGCTCGGCTCTTACGAACCGCCTCGCAGAAAAGCAGATGGTTTATTTTTCTCAGCCGATACTACCCTAAATATTTCACTGTGTTGGTCCGGGCTCCTTTGCAGAACAGATCACTTGCCTTCATGCCAGGCCGATTATGCTCGTAAAAATCGAGCATAATCTTACCGTCACTAGCACCCTGACATCTGACTAAACAGAAGAGTTTCGCAGCGGCTCGTCTGGATTGGTAT
>NJDD01003144.1:198243-218643 GCA_002245505.1 Calephelis nemesis
AAATGGACTGATGACTTTGAACGCCTTGACAGGTCTCCATAAACTGTAGCTAAGAACCATATCGATCGAAATTTCAATCAAAAACCGCGTCAAAATCCGTCCGTCCAAGGGAGTAATTTAGTATTAACCTATGAGTTATCAACCAGTTAAGAACCATTTCGATCACGTAACTTTTCAAAAAAATCGTACAAACAACCCACTACTAGCCGAAGACACTAAGTCCCACAATGTGATAGGTGGCAAGCCTATAATTTTCTTTTTGGGCAACAAAAAGAAAATTTGTTTCTCAGCCAACCCAACCCAGGATTCGAACCCGGGACCTCGAGCAGTCAAGTCCAACACCTGGACCGCTAGACCACAGAGGTGATTATTAATAACATATAATTTTAATAATCAATTTTGTTTAATAAGCCCCGACAAATATATATCCCGACCTATAAGCAAATGCTAAAAGCCACCTCAATCACGTGAGATTTCTAACAATATAATCCGTATCGAAATCGGTCCTTCCATTCAAAAGTTATGATGCCACAGACAGATAGACACACAAGGACACGTCAAACTTATAAATTTTTAATGGAAGCTAAAAATCAGCTTAATAGGTAGTGTGGTAAATCTAGTACCTACCTCTCCTCTAGTATTCCTCTAACTCTAGGAGTAGCATGAGTTTTTTTTTTATAAGTTAGCAAACATACAGTTGGTTCTCCTAATGACAAGAGACTACCAAAAACAGACGAGAAATCAGGAAATATTTAACTTTGCTAAAAGCAATCTCTTTTAAAGATAAGCTCGCCTTTTTTCGCCTAAGTTATGTTTTATTTACAACTATCTGTTCCGGCGAAGTTCGTTCCGCCCGTTCAGTTTGTATGGGAAAAAATAAATGTCATTTTTCCTAGTTTCCTCGCTGTTGTAAGGGATGAAATGTACCCCATGTCCCTCTCCTAGCTCTAAGGTACCGCTCCATCAATTTTGAGCCAATTCGGTTTAACTATCACGGCTTTCTTTTATATAGACGATTCATCTTTTATAATATTACTTTTTTGTTTTTAAGATGTATTCTTCTATTCGGGGCGAAGACAAATCCAACGAATCAAAAACCATGAAAATTGGTTCAGCAGATCTTGAGTTATAAAATATGTTGTAACAAATCCGACTTTCTTTCATATTATATGTAGATAAATGCACCTAGCAAACATTTCTCAGTTTTTTCCTTTCTTAGATTTCTTAATATAACTTTCACCCACTCATTTTATTTCAGGTTGTGTATGATGAGGAAAGACGCATAGGGACAGCCTTCATCAGCATCAACAACCCCTACTACACTCTGGCAGAGGCGCGAGCTCTCCAGTTTTGCACAGACAGATGCAGGAACAACACAGCCTTCGACTGGCTCAGATGGCAGCCCGACAGATTAGACATCGGCTACAGTTTCTGCTGTACCGTCGATGACTTCAGAAGACGCGTCACTCATCTACCAGATTTCACTGTTAACGGTCTTTTGGCTTGAAATCTTAAATCCTATTGATTTGTCCAATTGCACATATTGTAAATATATTTTTTTATATTAAAAAAAATCTACACTGTTATACCGCTATATTTATTTTAACTATCTGTTCCGGTGAACTTGCTCTTTTTCCTATTTCCCTTGTTGTTGAACGGGATAAAAAGTATGTCCTTTCTAACTACTGTCCACGTAAATTTTCAGCCAAATCGGTTTAGCCGTTCTTGAGGTATAATAAAAAAAATGTCTGAAAAAAAATATTGACTGTCTTAGATGTCACATAAACAATTGACTACTTATCACGGAAGTGCCCCGCCAAGATAAGCCAAGTGAACCGCAAGAGCACTACTTACCTTTTCTCGAAGAGTTTTTTAAACCCTCATAGAGTTTGTTTCCGATATGTACCAGATAGTTCATATTCTCTGAATATGATGTCAATAACAGATTTATTAAACATACAAACTCTAAACTGAATTGCTCTAATGCTTTAGATCTTATTGAAATCTAAAATACGCCGAATTACGGTAGTTTACGGTAGACTTAAACGGTACGGTACCGGTTACGGTAGGGTTAAATTTAATTATAGTTTTCACATATTTTGGTATTAAATAATTAAAGTATAAATAATTGGCTTAAAAGTTAAATCATACGTAATTAAATAATATTTTTTATAAATGTTAAAATATTTGCACACCAAAATATGTTGATATACTTAAATATTTTTGTAACATCTCATTTTCACACATATTCCGCAAATAAATAATTTTCTTTCTTTCTTTCTTTCGTCACTGACACACTGACACAGATGATCATCAAAATGTTTGGTTACTTCCTGAAGTGCTGAAAACCTGAAATTCGGTAATCTAAGTTTAGTATACAACCAACAAAAAAAAATCATCACAACTTAAAACTTTTACACCTATCCCCTAAAATGGGACTCAAAAGTTGGGGTACTTCCTGAAGTCCAGAAAGCCGAAATTTGGCATGTAAACAAAGTTCAGTATACAAAAAACACTACCGTGCCCAGATAAACTTGTACTTTACTTACTGATATGCAGAATATGTGCAGTTAGGGTATGTAGATTCAAAAGCTTGGCTTTACATGAGATCTGAAGTCTTCTTGGTTACATTTTACATGAAATGTTTTTGGTGGGATACTATATTGTTTTTTCTTAAAAATTTAACCCAAATTATGGCCATTACAAATATAAATTTCATATGTAACGACGAACTCATGTAGTAAGTACCTATTCAGGAACTGTGTATCTATAGGACATTACTACTCGCGTAAACGGTAAAGAAAGGAATCAAAAATTTCGCACAGGATTTTAATCCTGAGTAGCTTCAATAGTTAGGGAATTCGTCGGCTTGAGACGAAAGGGTTCAGGTTTAAATCCTGTTTTAGGTGAAATATTTTACTTCCATATGTTTTTTTTTTATTAAAATGAATGTAATTTATAAAATAATTGTTTTAAAATTAAAGTAAATGGTCTGTATTACAGTATACATTGTTGATGCTTTTGCTATAAAACATTTTTACAACACTAACTGATTCGGCGAACTTCGTTCCAACCGTTCATTGTGTATGGGAAAAATTAAAACGTTGTGTTTTGTAGCTTGTTTTGCAGTCGAACGAGATAAAAAGTATTCTATGTCCGTTTAGCAAATCGACTGAGCCGTTTTTGAGGCATAAATAGTGTAACTGACACAAGTTTCTTGCTGCTTGTATCTCAAGGGAAAGCTGGTCTCGGCCAACTCTCTTCAGGTCAATGCAAGAGCTAAGCAACGTTGGACTGGACACCACTTGATCACACTTAAGTTTCTTATGCTTATAAAGCAACACAATATATATTCCTTCAAACTCTCACTCTCAAACTCAACTCGTAAAATACTGTAATGTATAAACATACACACCTTCTTCGGTATTTTATTTTTCTACTGTTTGTTCTGCTGATCCTTGTTACCTTAAATCGCCTCTGTGGTCTAACGGTCTAGGTGTTGGACTTTACTTCATGAGGTCCCGGGTTCGATCCTCGGGCGGGCAACAAACAGAAAATGTGCTTTTTCCAATTTTCGAATAAAACAAATGTTACTCGGGATTGGATGTGTACCCGGTTGACGATAGGCTTGCTACCTATCACACGGTGGGACTGTGTCTTGTCCTACCCAAGACTAGCCGACAAAACACCTCCTCCTCTGCCTCTCTCTTCGGGGATATGGGCGTGAAGATAGTTTTTTTATTTAGTTATTTTATTTTTCTTATTAGCTGTAAAAAATCACTATAGGTATAGGGTAAGCTCACCTTTTGTATGTTTATAAATGTTTTTAATTTCCTTTAAATTCTTTGAAAAATTTTGTATACACTTAAAAGTTTAATGATAATAATTGTAGGTAAAGGGTTCTCGATTATAGTGCTGAAAAAAAAAACAATTCCAGAACCAAAATAAACACTATATTTCATAACTTGCACGAGTTAGTTATTCTACACAGGACAGTGCATTGTTGTAAACTAGAAGTCTAGAAAATACGTATAGAATAAAGATTTACGACTTGTTGGTAAAGTCTGTAAATCCCAGTAGATCTAGCTGGCTCGGTCTATGTCGGAACTCATTCTCAAGTTACTTTATACTTAAGTGCTGTACCTACTTTTAAGCCCGTCAATTTCGTGTTTAGTAGGTGTAAGTGAAAAGCTGTGTTAACCGTTTATTTGTAGAAGTAAAATTTATCAACCAAGTTTTTTTAATTAATTTGGATTTTTATATGATTAGATGGCGAACGTGGATTCACCCGTTCGGTTTATATGGGAATAATTATAAAGTTGTTTTTTCCAGTTTTCTCGCAGTCGAAGGAGATCACAAGTATTCTTTATCCGTCTCCTGGTTCCAAGCTACCTCCCTATCAATTTTCATTCAAAATAGTTAAACCGTTCTTGAGTGTAATAAACTGTTTAATTATTTTATATAACTAAGAAATAACTAACTAAATATGAAGAAAATAATTTACCTTGATGAACAATTCAATGTAATGTAGTAATTTAATGTCAAGAGAAATTATGAAAAGCAAAAAAAAGTAGTAAAAAAAAACATCTCCCCGAAGGGGTAGACAGAGGCACAACCAGGGCACCCACGACTAGCGGAAGACACTAAGTCCCACAATGTGATAGGCGGCAAGCCTATCGCCAATCGGGCAAATATCCAATCCCGAGCAACATTTTTTATTAGAAAATTGGAAATACCACATTTTCTTTTTGTTTTCTGACCCGGGATTCGAACCTCGGACCTCACGAGTCAAGTTCAACACTTGGACCAATTAGACCACAGAGGCGATGAGATAAGAGAAACTATTTCCTCATATAAGTAAATATCGCTGGACAAATTACACTAATTATATCCAACCCCAAAGTAAACAAATTATATGCTTATTTAGATACCAGAATAAATTTAATTCCGGTTTGGAAATGCTGATATTTAATCGTCATACAAATGTCTGTGATGTGAGAAATCTGGCCCAAATTACTTTACTTTTTACTTTGTTTTACCAAGAGATGCCTGAGCCCTTACCATCAAGTTACGGCTTGTCAAGTTTACTGTACTCGCAACCGTCTCTGTAAGTTATTTGTATGAAAACTTTAAACAGCGCCTCTGGTAATAACTAAGAGAAACAGATTTTTAGACCAAAAGTGTCATAGATTTCGACACGTAACTTACCGAACTTAATCTATAGCAACTCATGGTAAAGGCTCTATAAACATTATCCTATCTTCAATGTCATTTAATTATACGTTCTTAATTCGGAAAACATTGTTTTATCAAGACTCCTTATCGTTTACGTTGTTTGTAATTTCTGCTCAACCAAAAGAAAACAACAAGAAACATTTAACTTTGCGCCTTCTCTGTAGCAGTCACGATAAAATCTTAATCGAAGGATCTTCAGGACAATATCTCATTAATCATTAAGGAAATTTTACTTTTTTTAAAGTTTAATTAAAAAAATAATTCGCTTACAGCTGCGAGACAAAGATAAAATTCACTTTTTAACACAAAAATAAATTTCACATCAAAAATACTTATAACTTTGACATCCTAAATAGTATAAAACTTTGCTCTCACTACTTTTGAGTTTGGGTTTTTAGCGTACAGTAACCGTTAATCTTACTCATGCAAAAAACTTAACGAGTCTCAGGTTGGCAACGCATATACCATCTAGGTTGGTCTCTGTGCATAGGTGACGTTTACTTCTTACCATCTGGATATCTAGCTTTTTATCATTGTGTCTTGCCACCTACAAGTCAGTAAATCTGTATGTTAATCTAGATTACAGTTTATTGACATAAGTTTGGTCCCGACAAAGATTTGTTAACAAACTGAAAACTTAAATTGTTTGCTGTCGACTAATCAAAACGAACCGAAACTTGCTAAATGATACCCGACCCCAAAACTACAGTTTCGAACTTGATAAATTGCAGCTTACAATTAAGTATTAATAGTATATTAAGAAATACCATTCTTTATTATATTTTGTATAGATGATGAGCACTGTACAATGAACTTCAACTTAACTGTAAGAAAAAAAGACGTGTAGCACTCGGAGACTGCCGCGCAAAATCTTTTGCATAAGCAGACATGAGTCACCAATTGCGGGGCGAAGAGGGGGATTACGCATACGCAGTAACGCCAATACAACCAATGCCACCTAGAGGCGAGTTGCTAAGCAAGCGTAATCAAAAAGGCATTAAAAGTTTTGAAGTACTTTCGGTCTTCACGCTGAAGGCCCGCAATAAAAGTTATGCAATAGCTTAACAAAGGTTTCAATCTGGAAGTATTATAGACGCTAGCCTATCATCTATGGCCTTGAAGAGAGAGAAAAAGAGACTAAAACAATATTTCTTTTAAGACACCTCTGTGTGTGTGGTCCTGAATGTTTTAAGATTGTGATGAATAAAAAGCGACGGCTTGCGCAAATTGGTCAATACGCGTTACCCATGTATTAATTAGTGTTTGGCCATTAGGATGTTCCGGTTTAGACAGCATCTAAGTATCTCCAGGTCCGTATCCTCCGCATGTACTACTTAGTCCTAAATCCAAAACCTAATTACCAACCGGGCATTTATCCAATCCTTGGCAATGGTGTTTTCATTAGAAAATTAGCTGATCCGGAACACTTAGTATCGCTTGACATTAACAGCTACTAACAGATTGTATAGAAAAAATAAAGTATTGTTTTTCCCATTGAAATTTTCTAGTTTTTTCTCTCCTTCTCATTCTCCTGACAACAAACAAAAGAAAAGATAATGAGCTAAATGGGCCAACCGTTCTGGCATGATGCGATTAGGCATTTAAAAAAAATAACTGAAATATAAAAAAAAAATCAATTGCCCGACCTGGAAATCATACCCGACAGACAACGCCAATAACGGATCGCAGAAGCGACCTATTTAGAATATAGAAAGTAGAGTTGTCGATAAACTTACATTAGTAAGAGACTTCACGTTGCCTCTAGAAATGCTGATGTAAGGCAAATCCCTCAGATCCCTTTTCTAATAAACATAGACAAGCTTCAAACTGGTGCTATAGTCTTTATTACACTGTGATACACACTATGATATACACTTTATTTTAATCTTACTTTACTCTATGTTTATTGATAAGACAGGGTTAGCATCTTTTTAGGCATCGTATTTTTCTTCTGGAGACCGAGGTGAGTTGTGACAGAGGAGAGTTGTGGCATCGTTGATTTTTGGGACCCTATTAACGGATATTGAGCTAGCTGTAGTGTACGTTTATCAGTTCAAGTCTTGAGCTAGCAAACGTACACTATTGAGAATTCTCAAACAGTTTATAGATTCCCAAAAATTAACGATGTCAGAACTCTCCTCTGTCACAACTCAACTCGGTCTCCCCTACACAAAATTCGGCTATCAGTTTTTGTCCAAAGCCTTATTTATAAAAAAATGAGAAAAAAATTTACTCGCACGCAGATATTAACTCAACATTACATTATTATACGAGTATCATAATGAATGAATCGATTTCCATCAGGTTGTGAGAAGCCTCGGATACCGGAAACGTCGAGACAGCACATCGCGGCAATGCGCAGATAACATTCAACGATGGGATTAAATTTTAATTAACAAAAGATATGCTTCTATTATTTTAATTAACTGGGGATGTATTCCGATAGAATAGAAATAGTCTTAATATTATCTGCAAAAGCCGGATGTAACAGACGCAGTGGCATAATTCAGTCTGACTTAAATTCGTTATCACTATATCTAGTTTTTTAGTTTAAACTATAGCGCGAGATCCAACGTTAGCGTGGCCAGAGAAAATTCATTAAAGATATTCATGTAGCTCAGTTAGGATCTATGGGGCTACCAACAATGTTTTCAACACGTTCGAAATTTTAGCAGTGATATCTGGCGATTCCATTGGGTTCAATAATATTTTAGTAACTTAAGTTATTGGATAATTGGAAGTTATTGAATAATCAAAAATGTTAAATTATACACTAGGGCAGCCGTAACTAGGTGGTAGAGTGTACCAATACCAATATTTCGCCAACAGTACCAATTATTTCGCCATCATTTCTAAAAATTGTAATTTTTCGTAGATTTGTCCATGTGGCTTAAAATCCTAGCATTGTGGTTGGATAAAAAATAAATCTTTACATAATGACGGACTGATAATATGACACCTATAAGCTATTGTGGTCTCTTCTCATCTGGTGAGCCGCCTGCATGTTCAGTACATCACTAAATAGTAACTACATAGTATAAAACAGAGTCACTTCCTCTGTCCCTATGTCCCTTTGTATGCTTAAATATTTAAAACTACGCAACGGATTTTGATGCGTTTTTTTTAATAAATCAAGTAATTAAAGAGGAAGGATTATATGTATATTTTATACCGTTCGAAGCCGGGGCGGGCCGCTAGTTATAATATAAAAACAGTCGCTGGTAACGACGCAGGTAATTAATCTTTATCACTATTTTTCGCGTGATTTAAATTAAAAATCGTCAAGATTATGACATAATCGTGTGTGCAATTGCTATGATTGTTATGTGATTTGAATGTGGCTACGAAATAAAATAAACATTCCAAGCGATAGTCGAATTCGTTATACAGGGTTGCGTACAAACTTGTTATGTGAACATCTACTTCATATTCGCCATTTATAACAATTATTCATATACATAAAAATATTTGCTTACTGCTTAGACATAAACCTTGTACAGTACTACTATTTAAATTATACGCTTCGGCTTTACACTTTTTACACTTTATACTTTTATTTTTAATTTAGCTGACCTTATCTAAATTTAAGCGAAATGATTAATTATGTAATACAACTCTATGTAATACATTCGGATTTCCGAAGCTTGACGAATATAGCCGAAGCGCATAATTTAAACGGTACCACTGTATATGATTTATATAATGCTTATGGCTGTTACCTATACTACACTCTGCTTTAGAATTTGCGCCCCTGGGGTTTCAAGATATATGGCCTTTTCCTTAATTATGTTTATTAACAAGTTTAAATTTTTCGCAGTTGTAAGGATTAGTAGACACTTATACTTCTATGCAGGGTATTTTAAAAAAAAATGACAAACAAAAGGTATTCAAAGAAGTGATCGTACATCAGTGTTCTTATCTGAGTACTTACGGAACCCTTAAAACCACGCACTGAAGAAAACTGCATATCGCTGAAATGTTCTATAATTATTAAGATTTTTAATCAACTTTTTTGATAATGAGTATGATTGATAATGATAAACGAATGTAAAAAACCGATAAAATAATATTTAGATAATGAATTGGACCCGAATTATCCAAGTGGCTTATGAATTTGGATTAACTTTTTTAATCCACAAGTTTTAATAGATATACCGAAAGAATATTTTAAAATATATTTTATCGAATATCGCCTTTGTGGTCTAGCGGTTCAGGTGTTGGACTTGACTGCATACATCGCATGAGGTCCCGGGTTCGAATCCCGGGTCGTTTAACAAAAAGAAAATTTGTTTTTTTTCCAATATTCTAGTAAAAAAATGATGCCGGGATTGCATATGTGCACGGTTGGCGATAGGCTTGCCACCTATCACATTGTGGGACTTAGTGTCTTCGGCTAGCCGTGGGTGCCCTGGTTGTGCCTCTGCCTACTTCTTCGGGGATATGGGCGTGAAGATACTTTATTTTATCGAAAAGGTACCTCTATGAGAAAGTTACCTACTGTTAAAACTAGGATCCAAAATAGCGAAAAAAGTGTGTATGAATTTTGGAAATATTAGCCTTACACTCCATACAATTAAAATTTGGCTAGTCCTTTAAATGTATCCTATAACGTGATTTTGTAGTATAGTTGTCATAGCATTCACATTTTCCTACGACAAGTATGACAATATTCGACGTATAGCCCTTACCTTGAGTTTACGGTTCGTCAAGTTTAAGCGCCTCTATTGGTAACTAAGAGAAACACATTTTTAGACCAAGTGTCATAGATTTCGGCACATAACTTACCGAATATAATACCAACTCATGGTAAAGGCTCTGATATGAAAGACTTAGACTGTTAGGGGTTCTAAACTGTTGTCTACATTAGATTGGAACAAATTTATGCGTATAGCTAACCTACTAGTTTGCCAACCACTATTATTCAAACCTAAAAGATTAAGTTAGGTTAAGTACTGTGATTTTTACTATTAATAGTAAAAATCTATGAATAACATAAGAATGAAAGTTTTTAAGAGAGATTAAACATTTGTTTTTGTAGTTGAAGTCATCAAATCGCCTCTGTGGTCCAGCGGTTCAGTTGTTGGACTTGACTGCCTGAGGTCCCGGGTTCGAATCCTGGGTTGGGCAACAAAAAGAAAATCAGGTGTTCCCAATTTTCTAATAAAAAAAACGTTGCTCGGGATTGGACATGTCCCCGGTTTGCGATAGGCTTGCCACCTACCTATCACATCGTGGGACTTAGTGTCTTCGGCTAGTCGTGGGTGTCGGTGTCGGCAAGTCATCAAAATGTAAAAGGTAGTATAATTCCACCTCCTTCTCCATATTCAATCACTAATATCAAAAGTGATACACGGATTATTGTAGATAATATTATTATTTCTCATTTAATTTTGATTACCTTTTTAGTTTTTTTTCCGTATTTTAGTATGCAAGCAGATGTACTTTGCGACATGTGAAAGAGATTATATTAAGTTAGAAACAGGTAAAAACATTAAAAACAAATGAAATGCAACCAATAAGTCCATTATCGTTGTCCAAAAAAACTGAGATTATTTTCGTATATTACAATTCAGTGTATGCGATTAGCATTATCTTTGCAGGTGATGATATTTTAAAAGATAGAGGCTCGTACTAGATAGTGTAGAATACACATATATAAATAGCATTATGATACATTTTGACAAAGAGTTGGTTAAGCAAAAGCCTTCCAGCTGTGAAAAGTGTTATTGGTGTGGTGAAGCAATTGGAAAATGTTTCGTTTGGTGTTGGCTCTGACGGCTCTGACGCTGGCCATAACAGCTCTACCAGCTGAAAGGCCAGAGCCTGGTGATCTTGCGTTGATGCTAAATGAGGAGGAGTTTGAGGATTACCTTGATGAATGGCTCGCTATTGAAGAACAGAAGTGGGTGAATATATCCGATACGGTTCAGCCCAGAAGCGGTAAGTTTTATTTTTGACACAGAATACCGTTAGTTTTTAAAATAGTTTGATTGTTTATTACGTATGACTAAGTTAGTACACAAACATCGTATAGTATCACCAACTTATCTGCTAATAAACAATAAACAGCGTCGCGTGTACCATTTAGTGTTTCTAATTGAGAATTTTACCGAGATAATTAAGCGTAGTAAAACTGGAAAAACCGACTCCAACTATTTATTTGGATATCACATTGCGATTTGACAATTATTTTTTTGAGATTCCGAAAATGTTTTCGAATATTTCCGAAGCGCTCCCACATAAAATTCATCAACATCCTACTAGTAGTTTTTGAGTTATACGTAATAGTGACTGAATAACGAACCCATAAATGATGAGATCGTCAAGATAAGTAAAAATAAATGCAGTATTAAGAATATTTTAAAAAATGGTTACTACTAGGATCATCATAAACAATATGAGACCACTTCGGAATCATGACCTACCGTTCTAAAAAAACATCAAAACCGATAAGCTATTGGCCTTGTAATCGCGTAACTAACACACAAAAAAAACATACATTCGAATTTTCGAATCGAATTTTTGAGTCGGTTTAAAAAATGATGGTGATAATTATTATCTACCTATTACTACAATAATGTGGGAATTTCATTTTCGGTGTTTAAATTTCAGAAGCTGATAGTGGAGGGACCTTAGTAAATAAAATTTTAGTTGGTGGCACTATACACAAGTATATACAGGGTTACTTTAAAAGGACCGGCCAAATTGTAATACTTACTTTTAAAAACTGAAATTTAAAACAGTCCACAACAGTGCTTCACTTGTTTCTCACGCTATGTCGTACCCAGTACAAGTCATGACGTCACCTACCTGCGAATTAAACTGCAGTAGTTAGGAACCAATTTTATGTTTTGTTTACATTATAACCATGATTCTTATATTTTACGTCGGATGAAAAGTGTAAATTGTTTTATTTTTTTATTTTTAGTGTTTTCACACGAATACATCAAAAGCGTTATCGATTCCGAACCGTTTCTCAAAATTTGGCTGGTGCTTTAGATGTTACCCTGTATACTTAATCTATATTTATATAAAAATGAAACCCGTTTTTCTTGGTCACGGCATCACGCATGAATGGTTGGACCGAATTCACTAATTCTTTTTTTGTTGTATTTGTCATTATTAGGAGAAGGTTCTTACGAAAAAAAATATTAAGAAAATCTCTCAGAAACATTGAAAAATATACATTTAATTTTGCAGTTCAAATTGAATAGGTACTCATACGTAAGATAGGTCAGCTATACAAAATAAAGTAGTTCCTACTATTCTTCTATCATTGCTATGCTAAGGCGGTACGAAGTTCGCCGGGTCAGCTAGTAGTCAATAAAGCTAGAGTTTGTGATTTTTGTTTTATTATTTAATAGAGTTCATTTCTGGAATATGTTTATAACCTATATAAGATTTGTACAGAAGAAAGAAGAATTTTTAATTTTTATCTACGGTCAATTATCAGAGATTAAAATAATGTAATTATCTGATTTAATGCAAACTTTTAATAGCTACTACACATCAGGCTAGAACCGTCTTAACTTAATAGAAAAAAAACACTCCAAAAATAAACAAAATAGTAGCTCAAAAATATCACTAAGAATTAGTATAAACATTTGATTGTCGCTTTATCCAATACTACGGTTTGCAGATTTATTTGAGCTTAAATTAATAATTACGGTAGTATACAATATGTTCCTTCAAATGTTTTAGGATGCAGTATTCGCGTCAACGGTGATTTGGGTCAACCCCAACCGGTATACATCCGACGAAGGAACAATGCCTATCTAGAAGCTAACGGAAACTCTGGTAGGATAGTTCTAAACGCCGGAGAAGAAGTTACAGTATCCTGTCCTGGTTCCGGCCGCACAATCCAGCATCCTCAACAAAGTAATCGAGTTCAAACTGGTGTAAGTTTTTTATTAAAAAAAACTTGTATTGTCCTTTTATCACACAATACCTAACTCCAATAAGACTTATAACCAATTATTGTGATTTTATTAAATATGTGAAACCTTTATAAATAGAACCTTGATAGATATACCATTTATATAATAATGAATCAAAAGATAATTTAAAGTTTTTGAGAAAAAAATGCATAAATTAGCAGCCACAATAGAGGCTCTGAAAAATAAATAAAAAAAGAAGCAAAAAATAATTTCGAGAAGATTGAAGAGAAATTTAAAGGAGTTTAACGTTCAAATAATTATAAAATTGCGAATCGAATATAAGGATGGTTCGTCTGATGACAAAGACTGGCACATTTTTATTTAATGGCGTACTTTATTGATTTCCCTACTCTCCAGATAAGAAACAGCAGCAGCAGCATCTTCACGCCCACATCCCCGAAGGGGTAGGCAAAGGCACAACTAGGGCACCCACGACTAGCCGAAGACACTAAGTCCCACAATGTGATAGGTGGCAAGCCAATCGGGCACATTTTCAACCCCGAGCAACATTTTTTTTATTAGAAAATTGGGAAAACTCAATTTTATTTTTGTTGCCCGATTCGGGATTCGAACACAGGACCTCATGCAGTCAAGTCCAACAACTGAACCGCTAGATCACAGAGCCGATAAATAAAAAACTAAATTAGAAACCGACGGTTTAAATATTGGCGTTATATTGCCAAAAATAGACACGATACATGAAACATAAGGAAGTGCAGTTATTGTAGGTAGCTACCGCCAATATACAAATTTTGATCTAAAAATTTAAACTAAGTACCAATCTATTTGATATTTTCCATCGTCGGCGCTTGGTAAAATTTAAAAAATATTGTTTTGTAATTTAAGTTTTAGCCCTGATGATGTTGTCATAAGCAAAACCGGTAGGCTATTTACAAAGTAATAAGTTATAAGTGATACGTAAAACAGTACAAGTGTTTATTTGATTAAAAATACGTATCTATCTATCGTAATCTATCAGGCCACTTGTAAGATGAAAGGACACTTTTATGTGTCGCTACCACCATAACCATAACTAGGTGGTAGTGTTAAGCCTGATCGCTGGAATTGGTTGCATTGCTATATTTATTCCAGCTAAATTATGTTTTTGTATATTTCTTATTTTTTTTATTATATTGGAAGGCAAACAAGCAGACGGATTTCCTGATGATAAGAAATTCACGCCGCCTAGAGACACCAAAAGTGGTAATGGTGCGTTGCCAACCTGAGGCCGGGATGTTAGGCCTCGAGCAAAAGTAAGCTTACCGGCTAACCTTACCCTCCGAACTGGAACACGTAATGACGTTATGGTGGCAGGAATAGGTACCTAAAGCGTTGTTACCAATCTGAGTGAGTCGCTGCAAAACTCTACCACCTAGTCAGATGTCACGGTGTTAGTGACGGTTAGCCTATTCTCGCCTTATACGAGCTGCCTGGCACAGGAAGGCACATGGTCTATTCCGCAAAGAAGCCCGGACCAACACGGGGAAAATTTAGTTTAATTGTAAACTAAAATATCTTTAAAAAATATCTTAATCGTCATCTTATCGCTGGATAAGTTTAGATAGGATTTCTAAAAACAATGCGTAATGGCAAACTTGCGATTAAAGATTAAAAATTAATTCGTGGAAAATAAAATAGGCCACAGAAAGTCACTTTAACATGTAGAGTAATAAACAAGTATCTAAGTCATATTTTGTATAGATTGGTTTTATTCTTATAACATAATAAAATTATATTAGTTATAAATGTCTATTTGTAGGGTAGACATCTATATGGCGAACATTTACTAGTCTGTATTTTCGGGTCTGGATTTTTATTAAATTCTGGTATCTATATAAATAAGTATTTTTATGATTTGGTATCGTTGACCAACATCCATAACACAAGCGTAAATTTTGCTTAACTTGGGGTTAGATTCCAGGACACCCAAGACTTGCCAAAGACACTTAGTCCCACAATGTGATAGGTGGCAAGCCTATCGCCAACCGGGCACTTATCCAATCCCGAGCAACATTTTTTTATAAGAAAATTGGAAAACCCAACTTTTCTTTTTGTTGCCCAACCCGCGATTCGAACCCGGGACCTCACGCAGTCAAATCCAACACTTGAACCGCTAGACTACAGAGGCGATGGGGTTAGATTCAGTTTATGTAATATATGTATATTAATTATTTAAAGCCATCGAGGAACCGTTGTAAAAGTTATAGTTTTACAGAGTACCTATATCTTTTCATCACAACAGGTTGCACAATGTGTGAACAACGCGCTGGTGACAGGATTAGGGTGGTTGAACGGTGTCGGTGCTTTTGGCCAACTCACCTGCACTTCACACGCTTTCTACGAGGCGTTTGCCACCAACGAGAGATGTTTTAACAACAACGTTATGCTGGCGTAAGTATTCCCGCCATTTGTAATGTAATTGTGTTTTTTTTTATGATATATTAAGGCAAATAAGCAGACGGATTTCCTGATGGTAAGAAATTTACGCCGCCTAGAGATAGGTGGTAATGGTGCATTGGCAACCTGAGGCCGGTATGTTAGGTTAGCAAAAGTAAGTTTACCGGCTACCTTACCCTCCGAACCGGAACAAGTCAACGGCAAGCATTGGACGTTATGTCGGTATTTCTAGGCGGCGTGAATTTCATACCATCAGGAAATCCGTCTGCTTGTTTGCCTTCTATTATCATAAAAAAATTAGTTTTCATCACTTACCTTTAGTTATTTTAATAAATGTTATATTTATTCTAATATGTGTTATTTAATATTACAGAGCTGGATTTACTGTCAACAACGTCTTCTATCCTCTCTACTGGTCTTGCTTTGACCAAAATCGTCTGGAAGTTTTGTACGTACGGTACAACCAAAATGCAGCCAATGCTGTGCACCAGACTGGTGTTGATAGACCGAGTTGGATAGGTGAGAAAATAGATTTTTGTAGCATAGTTACATTATGTTTAAAAGTAAATATATAATAACCCTCGACAAAACGTATCAGTGATGTAGCTATGAACCATCCCTATCCAAATCAAACAAATATGGAATTTGAGTGGATTTGTATTGGGCGCCATTTTGTTTCGGAATTTTGAAATTCCGAAACGGGATTCTATAAAGCTGATCCGAATGTATGTTGCGGGCCTACAAAAGTGTTTTTTGTGTATGGCACGCATGGTTAATGCGATTGTGGGACGTGTCCTTTCAGCATATATGATCTATACAATACCTATGGGTAGATAACTTTATCGGAATCCTTAGGTCAACCGTTTGTTTACGTTTCATAGACTCTGACCGCCTCGTTGGTCGAGTGGCTAGCGTACACGCCTAACTACGCCAACGAACCGCGAGGCTCCGGTTCGATTCCCGACGGGGGCAGACATTTGTGTTATGAACATTTAGATGTCTGCTTTTCCAGGTCTGGGTGTTTATTAAATATGTTCTTGTATCTATTTAGGTATTTCTATGTATTACAATCGTTGACTAACACCCATAACACAAGCATATAATTTGCTTACTTTTGGGTTTGATTCATTTTGTGTAACTTGCCTAGAAATATTTATTTAATTATAGACTCATCAACTGTTTGAACTGAATTTCAATTTCTAATTGCGCTCTATCCCGTTCGGTTAAAATTAATACACCATGTGGTTTCTTCATGAGAAATAAATTCTTTTTGTTTAACCGTAGGGCTTGCCCCTAAGCCATTAACTTCTCTGTACTAATGGATAAATCCAACATATTTACGGGAAAGTGCGTACACATAAATTTAATAATTTTCCCTTTGACCTTACTCGCGGTATGGAGAGTTCTACACAATTTATGTAAAAAAATAGTGGGTCAGCGGTTAAAATAGTAAAGTCAAAAAAATGTATTTTACTGGGTACTTACTTATTTAATTTAACTTTATTTATTATTAGACTATTATAAGGTGAATTGCAAGGTACATCTACTTGATTGCTATTAGCACTCTAGGAGCAGTTGTCTTTTCTCCTCTCATTCCCATTTTACTGTCATAGATTACCTACTTTCATTAATTTTGATGGTATTTACGTGTCTATGTAACGAAATATTAAAACGTATTTTTCATTGACTTTCCGTCGCATCAATCGGATTAAATTATTTTCACACACAAATCAAAAGCTGAGGATCATTCCTTTTTTAGGGCTTCGGTTGCTAGCGCTGCGTAAACGGGTTAAGATACATAAACATCATCTATGCCTATGCCAAAATTTTTCCCCTTTAAAATTCCTAAACAAATGTCGGCGATAACAAACGGCTCTCGCCTCTCTTTTAAGTATAGCTCACTAAGTATAACACTTTTTACGCTTACTAATAACTTTTTAAAATAATGCGTTATTTGAAAAAGTGATTTCATAAACACAGAGGCAAGGCAGAGCGAGATGAGGCAATAATCCTTAAACAAAGAGGCAAGTTATTCATCGAATATATTTAGTTTTAAACAATATTTCCCTTGACATCGTTTCATTTTATTAAATTAAAAATGTTCCTAGTTAAAAAAAAAACTTGCGACAAAATAAATAAAGTAGACAGCTGTACTTACGCCAACGTGAGGTAAGATGGCGCTGACTGCTGACAAGAAAGTGTATTTTCGAATTGTACATGTGATATTGTAAGTATTTCATAATAATGAAATTTGTTTGCTTAATTTCCATTCCAAACAATACCTTCTCGCTGGCCGGGCTGATAGAGTACCCGTCTAACGCCACCGGTCGACCACAAAGCTTGAGTTCAATTCCCGACGGGGGTGTGGATTTGTGTAATAAATATCAATATCCGTATTTCTTTGTTATGCTGCTTATTATATTTATTCCGGGATCTGTTCAAGTATTTCAGTGTATTTATGTCGATCAAGCATCCCGCGATTTTATACAATAAAATACTTTTTCTTAATATTTTTTTTATTTGAACTTACCTATAGAAAATAATGTTCTATATTTTAGCAGATACAGATTACAGCTAGATATAAAAGCGACTTCGTTAGGTTTTTTAAACTACTGATAATTTCGATTGCCACTTAGTCTATATTTTATAACTTAATGATCCTTTATAAATTACACCTAGGTACGTGATATTTTCATCAAAAAGGTATTGTTGTGTAAAATATTAACAACATCTACCAGTACACCATAGGCCGTTATATGGATGCGTCCAAAATATGTCGATTCGACGTCACGAATATCTACATCTAGACCTACGGGAAGGGATACCTAAAAACCAATTTTCAGCTGTAGAAAAAAACTAAGCTCTTACTTAATTCAAAGAGTTTGTAGGAAGTTTCCTTATTTTTTTCCATAAACCCATCTTAAAAACTAATGAAATTATTCTCACAGAACGGAACATCAAAAAGGGTATTTTTTCAAGTTGACTAGTTTTTCTATCATATTCTCATGTTTCGGTTTCCATACATTCCATTAAGTAATTTTGTGAACTTTTAGTACGTACACATAAAATGTTGTTAACTATTAGTTTTCTGTTCTCATAGGTTTAGTTTTACATTTCTCAGGAATCAGCATATTTGGGACGTAAAAACCCTTTGAGCAATCATAAAAATTCCTTGACTTTTGCAACAAATATTAAACGAAAATAGTCTTTAGGCAAAACAGTTTTATTACCTATTTAGATAGGTAGGTAGGTACATCTATAATTCACCTAGATAGCTATCATTTTTAACTAATTAAGCAGCTATTTACTTGCTACCTTTTCTATAACTTTTTATCGCCTCTGTGTTCTAGCGGTTCAGTTGTCGGACTTAATAGCATGAAGTCCCGGGTTCGATTCCCGGGTCAGGCAACAAAAAGAATGGGTTTTTCCAATTTTCTAATAAAAAAACGTTGCTCGAAATTGGATATGTGCCCGGTGGGACTTAATGTCTTCGGCTAGTCGGAGTTGCCCACTGCCCTGGTTGTGCCTCTGCCTACCTCTTCTGGGATATCGGCGTGAAGATACTTACTTACTTACCTTTTCCATATGTTTGATACCTGTAATGTACCTAAGTATTTCATTAATCAAAAACCATTTCTTTCACTCAGCGGGAGGATTCTTCCCTGGAGTAAACATCAACAACGTTTACACTCAAGCCAGTCAGAAAGCAGCCATCGCCTCTGTAGTAGGAAATGCACTAGCAGACAGATACGTGACATCTAACCAGTTCTTGGCCCGAGGGCACCTTGCTGCCAAGAGCGACTACGTGTTCGCTAGTGGACAACGCGCTACTTTCATATTCATCAATGCGGCTCCACAATGGCAGCCATTTAATGCTGGAAACTGGAACTGGCTTGAACAGGTAATTTTATAACAAAAAAAGATGTGTGGCACTCGGAGGTTTCAGCGTAAAGCTATTGCATAAGCAGGCATGAGTCACCGGATTGCGGGTTGAAGAGGGGAATTACGCATGCGCAGTAACGCCGATAAAACCAATGCCACCTAGAGGCGAGTTGCTGAACTAAAGAGACAAGCGTGATTAAATATTCATCAAAAGTTCTGCTATTCATCGATTGATGGCAAAACTAAAAAGTATCACCGCTGTGCCGTTTGGAGTGGGGGTTGTTAGGCTAGTTTCGTTACGGAATATCTGGATTCGGTCTCCAAGCTCATGGCCCGTGACCCTATGCAATAGCTTAAAATCAAAATTTACAGCCCACACATAGTTTTACATTTTTATAAAAGCATATTATGCTTATCAAAATTCACCAAAATCGATTCAGTGTTTAGCCGTGAAAGAGCAACAGATAGATAGACAAACTTTCGCTTCTGTAGCACTTGAAACTGAATTTGATGCAAATTGAAAAATGGAATCGGATATGTTTCTTTAGATGCTCTAGAACACAATACTAGCGAGTTGTTAACATTTGGTTGATAATAAACAACAAATTATTTTATCTGATTCTTTGAATTATTTTGGAACTAAATGTTAATTTTATTTTGCTACTACTGTGCTCCAGAATAGCTTAAGTGACAAATCCGATTCCAATTTCCAATTTGCAAGAAATCGAGATACAAGAGTAACCCTGCTGATCAAATGAGCTGTCATTAATTATAATCAGCGTATAAAATAGTATGGATAATTCAATATAGTACTAACGTAATCATTAAAACCTAATATTTTATACGCTGTTTTTATTTTATAATATTAAAAAAAATCACTGGCAGTAGACACCAGTCTAGCGAAATTAAAAACAAAAAAAAAACTTTGCGTCGTAAATAATGGGGGATA
>NJDD01003145.1:0-75106 GCA_002245505.1 Calephelis nemesis
GCTTACTGTCTCGCTTTACTGAGCACACCAAGTTTTTTAGAAGCTATTTTAGCCTTTTCCTCCAGATGACAACGAAATTGAACATCACTCGAAATGTCACCGCCAAGCATACCACGCAGGCTGTGGCAGTTAGTCAGTTACCCTGAAGATTTTGATTCCACTCCAAACTTTGAAAATTTACAGAATAGGCACCTGTATCTTTTCATTGCAATGGATTAAAGGATTTATTGCAGCTGTATAGGACAATAGACCTGAGTAATTGGTATACAGTTTCGATTTATTTCTCCACGAGTTCTTAAGAAAAATGTTTGACTTATGAACGGACGGACAACAAGGTGATCCTATTTGTGATATTTTTCCTTTCGATGTACGGAATCCTAAAACTCGATTAATATTTATAAAAAAACTACCTTAGCCTACGGACGCTGTTTAGTCCTGTGTTTTTTTTATATGAACCTTCTACTGACAAGAACCGGCACAATAAAAAAGAATCAAAAATAAAAACTATGCTGAGTTAAAGGTGTTGAGTTAAAATATAGAGAATTGCTGCTTTGTAGAAATGTATACAACCTATAACGGTGCTTCGAATGACGGATCTATCATTTACCTATCTGAAAAAGCCGTTAACTTATAGAAATAGTAAAATTGGAATCGGAAATTCAATTCGTATATTATCGTAGACTGGCACAGATGTATGTAATGACCGCTAGAGCTTGTTGGTCTAATGTTACTGCTTTTACGATTTGTAGCTCTTAATGCGCTTCCGAAAACGTAATATTTTTGAGTTATTACATTTTTATTTAAAATCTGTATTTAATTTTTTTTATAATATTGGAAGGCAAACAAGCAGACGGATTTCCTGATGGTAAGAAATTCACGTCGCCTAGAGACACCAAAGGTGGTAATGGTGCGTTGCCAACCTGAGGTCGGGATGTAAGGCCTCGAGCAAAAGTAAGTTTACCTGCTACCTTACCCTCCAACCTGAATACGTCAACAGCAAGCATTGACGTTATGGCGGCAGATATAGGTAAGGCAGTGGTGCCAATCCGGGCGAGTCGCTGCGAAACTCTACCACCTAGTCAGATGTCACGGTGTTAGTAACGGTAAGCCTATGCTCGCCTTTTATGAGCTGCCTGGTAAGGAAGGCAGATGGTCTATTCTACAAAGGAGACGGACCAACACAGGGGAATTAAGTTTAAAATTGTAACAACATTTTTCTACTTATTACAAAAGTACTTTAGATCCAAACCTAATATCTACAATAACGAAGTAAATTACTAGGAAAATAATATAGAGCAACTGGAATTCAATTCGTAAATTATCACAGAACGGCACAGATGTGCGTAATGACCGCTAGAGTGTTTGTCCGATGTTATGGCGTTCACGATTTGTGGCCCTTAATGCGCAAAAATGTAGTATTTTGAGTTATGACGGTACTTAGGATACTAAAAAATAAAATTTCTTTAATGTTTGCGTTTTTTGTAACTTTACGTCATGTACAGTCAACGTCTGATTTTGGTTGTAAGTTTCTATCTTATCTTTATATAATATATAATTCTTCTGTGAGTGTGTATGTCACTGAACTCCTTCTAGACGGCTGAACCGATGTTTATGAAAGTTTTTGTGCGTGGTTAAGGGAATTCGAGAATGGTTTAGATTCACAATTTGGTCTCCTGGAAAATGTTTTTTTAATTATTTTTTTAATAATAAGTCTATGTTGATTTTAGAATGTTTCACATCGGATCCGACAGACTGCGCTACTGTCTAAGCATTAATGTCAAGCGATACGAAGTTTACTGGGTCATCTAGTATATATATAAAAATCTTGTGTCACGATGTATGTTACCAATAAACTCCAAAACTACTGTACTGATTTCGATAACATTTCTCATATATCTGTAGTTTGGTCCATCTTAAAAGATAGGATAATTTTTATCCGGATGTTGGCGGGACGAAGTTCGCTGGGGCAGCTAGTACAACTATGTAACTATACAACTATAGAATATGAAAGTGATTTATTTAAACTTCACTGTTTAATTCATTTTGGCTGCCTCTTTTGTTGACGGGTTAGCGTATGCGCCTATCATTTGTTATCGGTAGGCTTGGGTTCGATTCCATGGTGGCTGATGTGGCTTATTTGTATTATAAACATAACTCATGAGAATCTAAACTTTATAAATCTGGGTGTTTAACGTTGACTTGTTTCGGTTCGGTTACTTTTGCTCGAGGCCTAACATCCTAGTTGGCAACGCACATTACCACCTTTGACGTCTCTAAGCGGCGTGAATTTCTTACCATCAGGAAATCCGTTTGCTTATTTGCCTTCCAATATCATAAAAACACGTAAAACGTTTCTATACAACTAAACGATTATAAATTCTACTTTATATAATGATTATAAAGTCTACTTATTTATTATAATAAAATAGTAGTAACAATGTAAAAAATGTTGTCAGTTTGTAATCTCAAGCTACTTAGGTTTTTATGCCTGTATAAAAAAAAGTCTGTTTGTAACTAAATTTGATAGTAATGTTGATAGAACATTTACTTTCCTACTAAGCAGTTCATAAGCGGCAAGCAAAGGTTAAAAGTGTAATTACCAACAAGACCGCTGGTGGTAGAGTGCCATTCTGCAACTTGTCCCCCGTGTTCCTCTTTTGGGTCCGGGCTCCTTTGTAGAATAAACCATCTGCCTTCCTTGCCAGGCAGCTCGTAAAAGGTGAGCGTAAGCTTATCGTCGCTAACACCGTGACATCTGACTAGGTGGTAGAGTTTCGCAGCGACTCGCCCGGATTGGTACCACGGCCTTACCTATTCCTGCCGCCATAACGTCATGACGTGTTCAATATCATAAAAAAAAATTTAAAAATGTTAAGAACCAAAAAAACGGCTGTACCCGCTGCCATATTAAGGCCATATTCTGGAAGGGTAAGGTATCTGATGAAGTTATACAACTGGCCTAAGACCTCAGTCATAAAGCAGTGAAGCATTTACACTGTCAATGGTGTCTATAATCTACGGTTATCTTTTAATATTAAATTTAAACCTACTAAAATGCAGTGTGTTTCTTTATTGTTTTAAAATGTCTGCGCATAAATTCGGTATAATTTAACATGCTATAAATACCCTTATGTGTAATGTGTTTAGACCAACGTTTCCCCGTGTTGGTCCGGGCTTTTTTGCGGAATAGACCATCAGAGTTTCGCAGCGACTCACCCGGATTGGTACCACCGTCTTACCTATTCCTGCCGCTATAACGTCATGACGTGTTCCGGTTCGGAGGGTAAGGTAGCCGTTAAACTTACTTTTGCTCGAGGCCTAACATCTTGACCTCAAGTTGTCAACGCACCATTACCATCTTTGGAGTCTCTAGGCGGCGTGAATTACTTACCATCAGGAAATCCGTCTGCTTGTTTGCCTTCCTATAACATAAAGGGGCGTACGTAGGGGCGCAGTCAGTGTACTAAGCGGGGCCTTTTTACTTGTAAATTAGATACCTGAATTAGTCAAAAATGTGAAAGAAAGACTAGATGGTAAAATTTAAAATTAACCCTAACCATCTAGTGCCGGTCACAATAAATACTTTTTTTTTGATGACATTGGAAGGCAAACAAGCAAGACGGATTTCCTGATGATAAGAAATTCCCGCCGCCTAGAGACACCAAAGGTGGTAATGGTGCATTGCCAACCAGAGGCCGGGATGTTAGGCTTCGAGCAAAAGTAAGTTTACCGGCTTATTTACCCTCCGGACCGGAACACGTCATGACGTTTTGGCGGCAGGAATAGGTGAGGCGGTGGTACCGATCCTGGCGAGTCGCTGCTAAACTCTACCACCTAGTCAGATTATACGGTGTTAGTGACGGTGAGCCTATGCTCGCCTTTTACGAGTTGCCTGGAAAGGAAGGCAGATGGTCTATTCTACAAAGGAGCCCGGACCAACACGGGGTAAAACATTCTAATTTAATTTATTTATTTTATTTTGCAGCATAACATTCTATTTTAACCACCAGAACACAAACTTAAGTTTTAAGACGTTTTACATAGAAACATTAAACCATTATAAAACCTTACTTGGAAAGTCGTCAATAACAGTTTAGTTTTCAAAGAAACCTTCAGGCTACTACTCGTCGAGTGTTGAAATTTGATAAAATAATTAGAATTTCTTCAACTGAAAACCATGAAAAATTTGAAATACGCAGCAATTGTTCCATGTATGACTTTAAGAAAAAGAAACACTTTTCACATACTTAATCTTTCAGTGCAAAAAAATATTTTAGCAAAAATTGAGTTTTTTCTGTCACCACAAAATTTAACTTTTTATGAGTTGTAATTTTATAGCGATTACTAAAACATCACTTTTTGTGCCTTTAATGATATTCCTAATGCGTTTATACTTTAAATATATAAAAAAATTAAAACATATACAATTTTAAAAAAAAAACAACATTGTAAGATCTCAAAATAATCCTTCTGGGTTAAGTTAATATTCTATTTTAAGAATTGAAATACTACATTCAAGAAAATATACTTGAGTTCGGGAATAACATTTTTATTTGAAGCTAATTAATCATATGACATATTCATATTAGTGGTCACTATGACCGCCGTTAGGCGCTTGCTTACGTGAAATACACGCTAGGTGGCTAAGGGTTAAATAAATTGCTTAATAGAATTTACAGGTATATGAATAAAAGTCCCTTTCATTACCTATATTTTTATTCGTATTTTTGAATGGGATTGAACTAAATAAAGGGGACGCGGCATAAATTTCGCCCCGGGCGCTGGTAGTGCCAAAGCCGACACTGCATTGGAACTTGTATGATCGATGACTGTGCAACTTGTTCACCAAAATACATTTTAGAGTTATTTCGTTTGTTATTAAAAACAGAAATCACATTATTAGTGTGTATAATATGATACATATTGAAATATCGACCAATTACCAACATCAATACAGTTGTTTTTTAACCTCGATGCAAAAATAGGGGTATTACAAGTTTGACATGTCTGCGCGCGCTTGTGTGTGTGTATGTTTGTGTGTTTGTGGCGTCGTTACTCTTTATCAAATGGACGGATTTTGTTACTTTTTTGTTATTTGGAAGCTGAAGTGATCAAGATGGTCCTTAGCTACAGTTATGGAGATCTGTCGAAGCGTTCAAGTTCATCTGCTCATTTGCAGCTCATTAGAAAGCATGAGAACGGAAATTAGATGCACAATGGGTATTTAATTCACTACTGAGCGAATGTGATATCTAGCAATTAAATGATTAACGAATGTTTTTATAACGATCAAGTAATGTATGTATGTACAAAACTTATTCATCTAAAAAGTATTATGCTGTGATTTTCTGAAAAAAATAAATTAAAAAAATGGTTCACTGAGCACAACCGTTCCGTACGCCAACTACGCGCATACCAGGCGAAAATAGGGCGCATATTCATTCAAATCGAATGATATTAAGCGCAATTATATACTTTTGATGAATAATGTATTTAATTGGATAAGGATTAAAATCATGTTTATAAAAACAGCTTCTCAAATAATGCATTATTTTAAGAACATTTGGTTAGCTTAGGCCCACTTGCACACTCCTGGGTTACAAATTTACTCAAGGTTAGCTTCTAACATAGGACTAATTCAATATACATTTGACAGTTTAACCCGTTATTAAACTTAACCCAGGAATGTGCAAGTGGCCCTTAAAGAAGGTTACAGTTAGCTAACCTTAAAAGATATATGCTGTAACTGATTTTTTTGGATGCTGTAACTGACTTTTTTGGAACTTTTAAAGGAGAACAATACTGTACTGTATGGTTTCGCAAAAACTATACACAGTACAGTGTACACAGTACAGTGGGCACTATTTTCGTATGTACACTACTGTATTACAGTAGTGTACATACGAAAATACGAAAATGGGATATCTATAACTGAAATAATTTTTCAAATCAAACCAGTTGTTTCTCGGATTAGCGTTAAACCTAATAAACAAACAAACAAAATTTTCAGCTTTATAGCATCAGTATTATACAGATTTATATGACTTATTATATTTTTACTACTTTTGTAGGACTAACTGTACTCTTACTACTTACGTAATAAATCTTTACTATTAGGACTTATGTGTACGCTATAGAAAATGTCATTTTCAATAATAAAGCAGCAAATAAAAGCAATATTTTATTGAAATCGCTAAAATGTAAGCGAAAATACTTTTGTTTTAATTAAAACAAAAATATTCACAATTTTGAATGGTCAGTAATTCAATATTTCGTAAAAAAATATGGAAAGTAATAGATCAGGCTAGAAGTGGAGTTTAATTCTCATAATATGGTTACAGCACAGAATCCATACTTTCATACTAATATGATTGTTGATAAGGCCTGTCTGTTACTCTTTCACGGCTAAGCCGCTGAACCGATTTTATTAAAATGTCGCATTCGTATAATTAAAGATTTTTTTCCAACATGAGCTAATATTTTTTCAAATAACATTTTTTCAAAGGATGAAAAGGCAAAGCCAAATAGCTAATATAAGTCATGTGGTAGGTAGTAAGCGTACGTTCACGACCTTACCGCTGTGAGCGGCAGCCTAGCGCGGCGCGGCGAGCGGTCAAAACAAAATCATACAAATGTTGTTAATTTGTTAATTTGATGTCACTATTATTCAAAATTTCATAGAGCCTAAGCAGATCACAATTAACCTACTCAAAAAAGGAAGAGGCTATTAATTTGATAGCACATCTATGCTTTTTATGCGAATACTTGCTCAAAACTGAACAGATTTTAGTTTTAGAAAGATAGATCAAATTTAATGGCTATCACGATGTCGTGGAGATAGACGAATTGATGATATGTGAGCACTATTAAGTACCCAAAAATCACTAATCAGATGTTGATAAAATTTGTATGGGACGATCTCCGAATTATGTAATTGGAAAAAGATCAAATCGTGGTGTGGTTATAAAATTTGTGTCGGGATTTTTAAGTTTAAACTGTCCAAAATCTCCGACTTTTTTTAACTGAATTAGTTTAATATTAAAAACGTATTGAATGGTAATTATTACCTTAATTTAATAAGAAATTAAGAAAAGTTTGTCCGTCGTTTACTTTAAAATAGGAGTTTGATAAGAGATAAGAAAATTAATAAAAGAGAAATGCTGTCTAATAACGTTAAATATAATACTGTAGCGTAGTTTGTATAACAACGTAGTTCATTGTGATAAAGGTTCGATTTTGATATGGTTTTGCATTCTTGTAAGGACAATAATTAGTGTCTATATTTTAGTGTGAATCGTCTATGAATCATGTGACACTCGAAAAGGGAGTGATTAAAAATCTTGACACCACACACCTTTCTGGCTTTCCACTTTCACTTTTAATATAAATATATAGATAGTTCCCTAGCGATTTGATCGTGGAATGTCAACCCAAGTCTCTGTGGGTTTTTTTTTATAATAATGGAAGGCAAACAAGCAGACGGATTTCCTGATGGTAAGAAATTCACGACGCCCAGAGACACCAAAGGTGGTAATGGTGCGTCGCCAGTGTTGTTAGGCCTCGGGCAAAAGGAAATTTAGCGGCTACCTTACCCTTCAAACCGGAACACGTCATGACGTTATAGTGGCAAGAATAGGTAAGGCGTTGGTACTAATCTGGGTGAGTCGCTGCGAAATTCTATCACCTAGTCAGATATCACAGTGTTAGTGACGTTAATCCTAGGCTTGCCTTTTACGAGCTACCTGGTAGAAAGACAAATGATTTGTTCTGCAAAGGAGCCCAGACCAATACGGGGTACTCTCTGGGGTACCTACATCCATCCACAATAGCATTGTAAATGTGCTTTGTCTATCTTTAATTTCGTATTTTCAGATTAAAATATGAAGGTCATCATTTGGGTGTGTATTTTCGTTGGTGTTATATCTTCCGACGACAACGAGATCGATGGGGTTCTCGTCAATGTTATTAAATATAATAATCTGGACCAAGTGATCAATATTATGGACTGTTTTCTGAATAGAGGACCATGCAGTGATATTTCTGAGACTTTTAGGAGTGAGTATTTATGTTTAAGAGTATCTTCACGCCCATGTCTCCAAAGGGGTAGGCAGATGCACAACCAGGGCACCCATGGCCAACCGAAGACACTAAGTCCCACAATGTGATAGGTGGCAAGCCTATCGTTAAGTTGCAGGCAACGTTATTTTTGTTAGAAAATTAAAAATATACATTTTCTAATTTTCGTGTTGTCCGACAGAAGATCGAAACCGGGACCTCAAGAAATTAAATTCGACGGCGGACCGCTAGACCACAAAGGCGATTAACCGGCGCATATACATTTTATTTTCAGTTCTAATAATAATTATTGTAATGGAGGAACACTTTGAAAATTAACATTAACAATATGTCATATAAGTAAGGAAAAAATGCTTACAACTAATTAAAACTCGAAAACCAGTTGTCGGATCTTTATCAAACTTATGGTCAGTAGGAAGAAGAATGATTGGCAACAACTCCCCGATAAAGTTACCGCCGCCTTACTTTGATTTTTTGCTGATACCACTGGAACAATTTTGATGAAGTTTTATGTACATATAGAAGACCTGAGTTTAAACATAGAAAATATGTGACACTTTAGTTACAACACACAAAAACATTAAAATAAATTCACCAATAGTCGGAATTGCAGTTTCCATGTTTTCAGGAGCCGGATAAGAAGATTTTTTTTAAATCTGATTGCTTTTTAATATAGGAATTATTTCAGGGCAACTAAAAGAGAGTTTAATTAACTCTTGCGCAGACTGCAATAGTCGCCAAAAGCACATCTTTCATAAATTTTTACATACTGTTAAAGAACAATTTCCAAAAGACTATCAACCATTGTCCCTGTTTATTTCCCCGTGTTTTGCCTGACTTTCTGCCAGGAGTTCCTAAAACGTCAGATGGGTCAACTACAACAAGTTCACCGGTGGTAGAGTGCAGTGCTGCAATCCATTCGAGTAGGGATTTACCGCCTTTCCTATTCCTGCTGCCATATTATCAATATCATCTTAACCCAGTTAGACCTTGAATTTGTACATTAAGCCTGACATCCCGGCCATAAATCAAAAACGCACCAATAAAATTGATGGTGCTTATTGGAAGCGGTCGTCTTACCATCAGGAGAGTCGTATGATCGTTTGTTGATTTTTCCATAAAAAAATAATAACAAGAAGAATACATTTTTACTTTTATTAAGATTAATAAATTTTACACATTTTAATATTAAACCCTGCACATAAAAAGGTAAAATAACCAAAAATTTAAAGACCTTATGCGTAATGTGTATATGGTAAGAGCTAAACTTTTACGGCCTTATTAATAAACATGGAGTAAAGTACTCCAAAGTTCAACCTAGCATTATGGTCTTTATTACAATGTGATACAGATATATAATTATATATAACATGATATATAATTTTACTCTTACGTTAGTCCGTGTTTATTAATAAGACGGTTAGTATCGTTTATATGTAAGTCATAATTATGTTATTCTGATTTTATACCTGATTTGATACCTATCTATAGTCATCTTGACCAACACTCGACAACGTACCAGCAATATTCACTCTCTATGGGTGCAGTTTCATTGGTCGCTTATTCAGTCGTTACATATTATAAGAGTACTTCCCGTAAGTGAGACAACGACTAGCAAAATTTGGTAATCGATAGCAGATAGTACAACATGCGGGCAGTACAAATATGAAACAGTATGGAAACAAAGTCCAGGTGTCAAAGTATTTACGTACACTCCATTAAAGAAATAGAGTTGTCAGGCTATTTTTTACTAACCGAATTTGAATAGCTTACAAAAATATAACAACCACATCACTCGTTTTGATGCAATACTTGCTATAGCGACACCACAAAAAATGTGTGAGTTTTCTAACGCTCAATATAAAGTTTCTATACTGTTTCATATTTGGTGCGGGTTTCACCAGCAAACGGGGTTTTTTATCCAGCATCGTTAACGGGATGTTGGGACTATGACAAATTATCGTATTTTTATTTTTTTATTTTTTTAGCACTTGCCCTGTGCGTGGGATAAATTTCTGTAAATTTTTAAAGAAAGAAAAAATTTCGCCCCAGACAGGATTTGAACCTGTAACCTTTACGATGCAAGAAACGAAAGTTATGGCCATTCTAAAATGTGAATTTCATCTGTAATGATGAACTCATTTGATGGGTACTCAGAATTGTGTATCTTTAGGACATAACTACCCGCGTTAACGGGTTAGAAAGGAATTAAACCTTTCGCCACGGGACTTGAATCCTCAGTAGCTCAATTGGTTAGAGCATTCGTCGGCTTGAGACGAAAGGTTACAGGTTCAAAACCTGTCTGGGGCGAAATTTTTTCTTTCTTTAAAAATTTACAGATATGACAAATTACTTTATTAAGGGCTGATTTCACCAATAATTGAAAACGTATTGTAATAAAACTGTGTTCCGTGTAAATGAGTTCAAATATCGGTTTTGAATCCTTTTATAAACTACTGCAAGCGCTCTTTTAAAATTGTCAGCATTCTTATCCCTATTCCATACTATACTTACAAATATTTACAATAACTAAAATTTCTTTGACAACAAAATTAACATCATTGGCACTCTCGACAAATAATGAAACGTTTTAACGTTAATTGCGTTTAAATTTGACGGTGAAATCCAGCCCAAATCTTGTTAAAAGTAAACTAATACCGAACGTGAGAAAAAAAAGAAAGGTTTGGCTCCATCGATTAATGAAAACGGTCCCCGCATGCGGTTCCTAGGGCATGCGCTTACGAAAATCTCCCGCACCCCGCATGCTGTATCTATTGCCTACTAAAACATTTCTCGTTTGTGCTCCCTATGGAATACGAGGAAGAAAATTACTCGCGCCCTATTACAGCCTGTAGGCCCTAATTACCAATGAAAAGGAACCTATACACAGTTTAAATCACGTACATTGAATACTTTAGTCCTAGCATGAGTGTGGATTATGTGAAATACATCGTATGCCTTACATATTACATATTACACATTACTTAATTTTAGAATTAAAAGTTGGCAACTTCAGTATCAAACAATTTCATGTGTTGGCCATCTTTGTCATATTTCTTACTGAACTCTGCATAACCTTCAGGCAGAAGTTCTTTGAGGGATTTCATGAAAATATGTCCATGATGCTTCTGAAGATCAGTAC
The DNA here is from genome assembly GCA_002245505.1 of Calephelis nemesis. NCBI lineage: Eukaryota > Metazoa > Arthropoda > Insecta > Lepidoptera > Riodinidae > Calephelis > Calephelis nemesis. The sequence continues at coordinate 11,219 of NJDD01003145.1, forward strand.
ATTCATGACATCCGTCGTTGAATATTTCGTAAAGATGAGCTAAAATAGAATAAAACATTAGAATTAATTTGTATTTTGTTAAAGTAAAGCTTTCACCAGAACTACGATAAAAGATTTTGGTGAAATGTAGTTCAAACATTGAAGAACAAGCAAGATAATAATAAAAACTGAAATTATAGTAAAGATCGTATCAAAGTCTATTGTACTGGCCAGATATTTCTACCATCTGATACCGTCATGATGTTAGTTATGCTCATCTTGTAGGAGCCTTTTGACAGAAAATTTCTCAATAGCTCGTTACGAAAATTTGGTTACGAGAGTTTACGAAGGGAGAATTTCAACTCTTTTTAGTTGAACAGTGTCCATTCCATTTACCTCTTCGTTTTCTTTTTTTGCTCCCAGAACATGATCTCAACTTTTCCGTTTATCTGACGTATGAAGTCCTATTTGAATATCTTAACCGTATCTTTAACGACATTATTCAAGTAGATTATCAAATATAAGATAAATTAATAGAATCGAATGGTCCATAATTAGGTCCTCTTCTTTTTCTATGGTCTGCGTTTTTTGTCCTTTTCTGTACTTTTTAGTTTTAAAATCATCTCCATCCAGCTGCACCCATTCACCTATAGCCTAAGGACTATACAACTTTTAAAAGCGCGACAGTCCAAATGTAGGCGTTAATAATCAGTTTTGATTTAAACATGTTCTTGTATTGTTAATTTCTTTGACAGGGAAATATTTGGTCTAAATTCTCCTTAAAAAACCCATTTTTAGTAAGTTAACTTCGCATATAGACATTAATGTTAATAACAATGATACTCACAATGAACAAAACAACAAAACGAAGAAATCGTAACAAAGATGTAAATCAATTTCCTTAAATTAATTTAACGGCTATCCTGTTAATAATTTAGCATTATTAAGTTAAATTTAAGTGTTATCCTGCAAAATAAATCACAACAATGATAACCACGAGAACAGGATTATTAAAATTCATTCATATACTTACGCTTCACAGACATAGATTCAGGATCTACGCAGGGTGCTTTATCCAGGAAACAATCCAAATATTTCTGCAATAAATCTTTATCTTTTTCGAACCTCTCGTAACTAATTTTATCATACATATCATCATAGCCGAGAACCAATACAAGAATGCTAGCCAGAATCAGACACTTCATTTTAGTTTTGAATCTGTAAAAAGTTAATAAATCATATTATTAATTTATAATATGGAAAACAAGCAAATGTTTTTTTTAGTTTAAACAGTAAAGAAACAATTTATTTTCTATATTTATTTCAAAACTAGCAGTTTCACGCAGCTTCGCATGCGTAACTTGGCTTCTACTATACCGATTTGGATGAAACAAAGCCTATGTCACTCGTGGATAATGTAGTTTTCGAATAGTGAAAGAATTTTTAAAATCGGTCCAGTAGTTTTTGAGCCCATTTATTACAACCAAACAAACAAACAAACAAATAAAATTTTCCTTTTTATAATATTAAGTATGATTGTATTAAAATTATTATTGTATTATATTAAAACACCACTTGAATTTTTCACCAGACATGCGCAAAAGCCTCATTTTTTTTACTTTGACAGAAATCATAAAAACTTATCATTTTAAGTCCCAAAACTATGTAAAATAAATGAGAAATAAGTGTTCACATATTTTTTTCATAGAAAGAGTTAAATTTATTTTAATGAATTTTATTATTATAATAGATCAAGCTTTTTATCCTGATTTTGTGTTATTTGATTTGAGTCAAAGTTAGTTAAGTTAGTTAGTTGTTCGTTCCGACAGCTTCTCGACAGTGGTTGCAACGACTATTATACCATTACCGAAGCTTTCGAGAGTTGTAAAAATAAAGAAAAATGTGGTGTCCTTTGAAAAAGTATAAGTAAAAAGTAAAGTATATATATATATATAAATCAATTGCTGTTCGTCAGTCTCGCTAAACTCGAGAACGGCTGGACCGATTTGGCTCCTTTTGGTTTTCAATTATTTTTAGAAGTCCAGGAAAGGTTTAAAAGGTAAGAAATAAGGAAAAACTGCGAGGAATCTAGGAAAACCAATATTTAAAATTTTCCAATAGAAACAGGTGGAACGAAGTTCCCCGGAACAGCTAGTATAATATAATAATACTAGAAGGATAAATAATTTACGGGTGGTTTGAGGTTGGTAAGTGGAAAGGGTTAATCATTTTCAAGGATCAAGGATTTTATCCAAAAAAATAAACTACTATTTTTTTTAAATCCGAATAAAAAAAATAATTGAATTATTTAAATTTGTTCGACAGATTGGGAAATTCATGGATCACACACACATACACTACATATCATGCCCGTAATGAAAATAATGTTCATGTAAACATAGAAATCTGACCATAATAAGCTCACTCTTACAGCCAGGCAAAACACTAAAATATGGCATTTGTGTTCGCTACTGTCGTCTTCCGTTCTGTTAAAGCAGCTGCTAAACTTACAAAAGCATAACACCACTGTTGTGGATTAAAATCAAAATATTTTTGCCATTGGTAATTTCTTATCTTTAGGGCAAATTAGTGTCATAGTAGATAGAGAACATCGACGATACTCTTATTTTAATCGTTGGTGGTGGTAGGGAATGAACGATGCCTATAAATGGTCCAATAGGCATCGTTCATTCTCTACCACCAGTTGAATCGTATCAAACAGGTAGGCAGAAGCACAACCGGGGCACCCACGACTAGCCGAAGACACTAAGTTCCACAATGTGTTAGGTGGCAGGCCTATAGCCAACCGGGCACATATCCAATCCATAGCAACATTGTTTTATTAGAAAATTCAAAATAAACCAAATTTTCTGTTTGTTGCCCGACCCGGGATTCGAACCCGGGACCTCATGCAGTCAAGTCTAACACCTGAACTGCTAGACTACAGAGGCGATTTCTAAATATTATAAAAGATAAACTTACCTACTTTCAAAATTTGCGAAATAAGGCCGTATGTTTCTATGTGCTTTGTCCTTTTAATATTTTCAAACTACTGTTCAGTCCTTTTATACTTACTTATAATTACCATATAAATACTGAGACGAAGTTTAAGAATACTGTAAAACAGACATTGACTAAAAAAGCATATTATAAAATTGATGAATATTTTAGTGATAGTAACATTTGGACAATCTAATATTTTATTGCTTTTTTTGCTTAATAGTACTTAGATTATAAGGACTTTGTATAGGTATTCAGAAATTAATTAATTATTATTGGGCATATTAAGACTATATATAAAAATTAACTTTTTTTTTTTTTAATAAAATTTAATAATTACTGTTTACTTTGTATAAGTACTGTACTGTATAAGTATTAAAATATTACATATTTGTAGTTTTATAATGTATGAAATATTATAGTATAATATAATATAATATTTGACATTCAAAAAATGTATGTAAAATACTTACTTTGAATAAAATAATTCAATTCAATTCAATTAAAATCTGATAAAATAAGAAATAATTAATCTTGCAAATTACTATGGTATAAATTTCCCATTTTATATTTACATAAAGCTGTCATCATTTATTTACGAAATTTTAAGTAGTAACATTAAATTCATAAAATGCATTCAGCATTCATAAAGGGATTGTTGAAAATTAAAAAAAATATTTTAGGTGTACTTATTAGTCGCATTTTTTTATTGTTTTTTATACGAGAGGAAACCAACGAGCAAGTGGCCTGGTGGAAAGTGATCACCACTGCCCATGGACATTCGTAATACCAGGAGTTTCACAGTTGCATTGCCGACCTTTAAAAGTTGGGAATTTATTTCAAATAAGCTAAACCCACAGAAGTCTGTCTGTCCTGTTTTAAATTTTATTATAATTAAAATAAATCTTTATAAAATTAATTGATAATACAAAAAAATAATTAGCGAAATCGTTTTATCTTTTTACGTTTAATAGAATGATTAGAAGAAATATACCTTTTTTATATAATATATAATATGATGATGATTTTTTTTATACGTGAGATGTATATTAAACTATTTTTAAGAAAACTAATACGCCCTGGAGTAAAATAAAATAATCAAAATTTGATTACTTTTTAAGGGTAAGGCAGGTCACACTTTATAATCGACTCTGTGGTTTAGGGGTCCGGTGTTGGAAATGTCTCCATTAAGTCCTGGATTCAAATAAAGTTCCCGGGTTGGACAAAAAAATAAACTTTTTCAATTTAATATTTTCTACCGGTCCGCCCCGGCTTCTTCCTTTTCAGTCACTTTATCAATTAGGAAAACCGTATCAAAATCCGTTTCATAATTTTAAAGATTTAAGCATACAAAGGGGCACAAGGACAGGGAAAGCGACTTTCTTTTATACTATCTAGTGATAGCGTTGCCCGGGGGGTTATATGTGCCCTGTTCTTTTGATTGAATGTGTGCATGGGGTTTAAAAATAAAAAAAAAACATACAGTCTAACTTATTGCATATTTTTTGTTAAAATTCAATCCGTAAAAAAACACTTATCAAATGTTTTAGTATCCGTCAAATTCAATTACTTTCAAAACTTATAGATAAGACCTGATAGTAAGTGACTTCCATCTATTTTTTTTCGTATGACAAGTTAGCTTACGAGTTCACAACTTCAGATGGTAAGAGGCAACCGTGGCTTATAAACACCTTTGACGTTATAGGTCCTGATGTCCTGTGGCCGGTATGTAAGGCTTATTCCTCAACTCTAGAGGTTACTCTATACTTCAGATCGGAATATAACAGAGTCAGTGTGGTAACATGAATAGATAATGCGGTGGATTCCTACGTGTGCAAGTTGAGGGATGTGAGGTATATTGCTCAAGTCTAAAGGCTACCCCACACTCCAGACCGGAATATAACAGAGTCATTGTAGCGACAGGAACAGATAAGGCGTTGGATTCCTACCTGGGCAAGTTGCGGGTTATGAATTACATGGCTTAAGTCTAAAGGCTAGCCTACACTCCAGACCGGAATATAACAGAGTCATTGTAGCGACAGGAATAGATAAGGCGTTGGATTCCTACCTTTTTTTTTTTTTGTTCTCGTAGAGGAAAATGCATTTACGCACGACCGGGCCCTGTAAAGGGGGGCCCGAGTGTGGGACTCGCTTTTGGTGCCGCAATAGCCACTAAAAACCTCTACGTCCGCCTACACTGTGCAGTGGTGGCGAGATGGTGGGGACGCTTGCGCATTCTTCCACCAAAAATAGTTGGATTCCTACCTGGGCAAGTTGCGGGTTGTGAGTTACATTGCTCAAGTCTAAAGGCTACCCTACACTCCAGACCGGAATATAACAGATCCGTTGTGGCGACAGGAATAGATAAGGCGTTGGATTCCTACCTGGGCAAGTTGCGGGTTGTGAGTTACATTGCTCAAGTCTAATAGCTACCCTACACTCCAGACCGGAATACAACAGATTCGTTGTGGCGACAGGAATAGATAAGGCGTTGGATTCCTACCTGGGCAAGTTGCGGGTTGTGAGTTACATTGCTCAAGTCTAAAGGCTACCCTACACTCCAAACCGGAATATAACAGATCCGTTGTGGCGACAGGAATAGATAAGGCATTGGATTCCTACCTAGGCAAATTGCTGCACATCCCTCTACCACCAGTGATCTTGTTGGTAATGATCAATTTTAACCTGAGCTCGCCTCTTACAAGCTGCCTGTCAGAGAGTTCTGTTAGAGAGTCTGTTTTACTCGGTAGACCTGGATTAACCCCGAAAAAAAAACAACTGTGCTCACGAGTATAAACAACTGCAACATCAGAGGTCACAATACATTTTGTGTTTGTCTGAAGTTGTATTTGTCTTTAAAACGGCTGAACGTATTTTGATAGAATTTTAGAATTTTCCCCCGTGTTGGTCCGGGCTCCTTTACAGAATAGACCATCTGCCTTTCTTGCCAGGCAGCTCGTAAAAGGCGAGCATAGGCTTATCATCACTAACACTGTGACATCTGACTAGGTGGTAGAGTTTCGCAGCGACTCACCCGGATTGGTACCACCGCCTTACTTATTCCTGCCGCCATAACGTCATGACATTTTCCGAACTAAGTTTGGTGAGGATATGTTTGTCATCATGCTATATTAATAATTACAAATTAGCTAACATCCTACCAATATTATAAATGTGAAAGTTTGTTTGAATGGGTGGATGTTTGTTACTCTCTCACACAGAAAGATTTGAATAAAACTTGACAAGAATGTAGTACCTACTTCAGAATAATATGTAGGCTTCGATTTTTAAAATATAAATTGGTACGTGGGGAAAGAGAAGAAGAAGAAGCTAGATTTTTAAAAACCGCCGCTTTTGACCTCTTTCAATTACGTTATATTTTTTATATTATATAAATTACTGTTAGGGAAAGGTTTTTATGAAAGAAAAATATTTTCAGTCAGCGAAAGTAAGTGGTGAAGTTGCAATGGCTCGCCTGGATTAGTACTTTTGTTACAATATAGTGGTGAAGGGTAGAGTTTTCATCAACCAACCTCCAGTTTATGGATAGGTGTGAAATTACTTCTTCTTCAACTCACAATACATAAATTCTACTATTTCCGCTGTAGAAAAGCTATATGTACTTTCTCTCAAAGCGTCAGCGCTTGTAATTGTTATTTTCGGTCAATGGTAAAAGATAGATTCGCACAGGAGACAAAAGAGACTAGCCATAATTTATTAATGCACCAAAACATCTGTGGTGTCTATTGGCGATGGTTATCTCTTATTTTATAAGAGTCACCTGGTGGTTCCTTATCGTATCGTACTCCTAACATGAATGCAGCAGCTTAAAAATATATAAATGTATGTATTTTTTAAATTCTAAAAAACATTTAATTTCATTTTTTACAAAACCCGTTAGAATCAAAACTAAGTCAGTAAATTCCTATTATTTGTTGAAGAAAAAACTAAAATATCTCATTACTAAAAATCATTTCCGAAAGACGTAAGCTTAGATTAAACATATGGCAGAGTATTGGTGGTAGAGAGCCAGGTAGCAACTTTCCCACGTAGCAAACACTACCGCCTTACCTAACAGCATAATGACAGTATTAGGCACTGTCTTGTCGGTATAAAAAGCAAGGTACCCAGAAGACTTGGTCAACCATCAAATATAATTTAAGCCATCAATAGATTGTGGTTACCTACCATCAGGAGAGCCGTGACCATGTTTGCCGTTTTAGCACATAAAAAATAAAACATTTTTTTTGATTCAATGAAAATTTAATTTCTTAACAGATAACTAGCTTGACAAATGTTTATAATAAACGTTAAATTAACCAAAAACTGAAACATGAAAATATATTCTCAAGCTATTAATAATAATATGAACAACAGCTATTACTAGTATTGTTCTCGAAATAAGCACTGTAAGTCATAAAGCAAAAGAACTATTAAAAATTGTTTTTTACTTAAACATTTTAATACCAGCATACGTGTAGTTTTATCTGTAGAATGGACGTCTTTGTAATTATTTTATAACTTTGTAATGAAATAGCCAATATAAGAAAGAAATCAAAACCCATTACAAAAAAAATATCACACCCTAACCTCGCAATCGAGTTAAAACTACAACCATATCAATTTGCAACATTAATAACAAATAAAATAAACAAAACTTTATAAAACACAAGGATCAAATAATCCACTGATTAGATAAAAACGTTCTTTGTGTTATAGGCAGTAACCTATTTTCAATTAATCAACATTGCGTGATGAAAATTTTAAAGAAAAATAAAAATACTCCAAATATAGCTCATATGTTTTCAAACTAAAATAATTCCAAATATTAACCAAACTCATTCAGTAAATCCGGTATAATTAAAGAGAAAAGTAGACATCGAGACAATTGAGGTAATTCTGCTGGTCACAAACTCATTTTTTTAGGTAAATGTTGTCTTTTTCTAATGAAACACAAACAAAAGAGATGGAACAATTTAGATATGTCAGATTAGTCCGGATATGTCGGATCGCAATGTTTTAAATCAACGTTTTCCGAGTGGTGGATTAAACATCTGTAGAAATGTCGTGTACAGACTAATTTGACGGCACTAAAAATGTTTTGTCTCTTTCTATTACTTTCATGGCAAGAAGATAGCGATAACTTAAAATTAGCTTAATGAGTTTGCAACAAAATAACCACCATTATTTAGTTTAAAAATCCCCAAATTATAATTTGCTGTACATTCTGTATCCTTTTGGCCTACTATAATTTTTAAAATAATTTTAATGTACAAAACTTTTGCAAGTTTTGTACATTGAAGTGTTTAGTCGTACCTTATCTGTGAATTGCATATACTTTGAATAAGTTTTATTAATTTTATTGAGTTTATAACGAGGTGTATTTTTTAACATTAAAAAAGTTAAAAGTTGGCAACTTCACTATCGAACAATTTCATATGTTGTCCATCTTTGTCATATTTCTTACTGAACTCTGCGTAACCTTCTGGTAGGAGTTGTTTGAGGGATTTCATGAAGATGTGGCCATGGTGCTTCTGTAGAGCACTGCATTCATGACAACCGTCGTTGAATATTTCGTAAAGATGAGCTAAAACGTAAAATAAAAATTAGAAACATCTGAAAATTTTTCACGATTTCTATTTCGTTAAATAAGTCTCATGTATGTGTACAATAAATGATTTTGGTAAAATGTTAAAATATACAATGACAACATCATTTTTGAAAAACTACATATATACATGTCTTCACTCTTATTTATTTGCGACTAAGGTAGAGAGTAACGAGTGTCAAGTTTCAGGTTCCTACAAACCAGGAAGATCAGGTTTCCTCCACATACATTTTTATCCTGTTCATACAAACACTTTGATTTTATAGATATTTGATATCTCCCTCGGACAATATTTGTACTAGCAATTTGGTTATGGAATACCAATCTTAGTCTTGTCCACATTGCTTCATAATGAAAAACAATAGTACGCACGAATTAGGAACCAGTACAAATATGAAACAGTATGGAAACGAATCCTGGTTGAATACATGATTATCAACACTCCATTGCAGCAATAGGGTTGTCATGTTTCTTTAGTTTAGCATTTATTTCACTGTAGTGATTGATCAATTGAATTCCAATAATAACGTAAAATGCAAGTAACATAAGCAGGTATTATCATGGCGTCAGCTAAAAGAAGACAACACGCTTGTAGCATTTTAAAAAGATCTCGGAAATAAATCTATCTTTCTTGACGCAGCACTGGCCATTTCAGCACCGCGAAACCCGCTTAGCTGCCTCGACGATGCGTACATTTGTGTGAGTGTGCATTTGAGATATTTGTAGGTAGTTTCCATACTGTTTTATATTTGTGCTGTCCACGAAGAGCTGTGGTTACAGTAATATACTTACGTTTAACGGAAATTGATTCAGGATCTTCGCAGGGTGCTTTATCCAGGAAACAATCTAAGTATCTCTTCAATGAAGGTATGTCGTTTTCGAACTTTTCATAGCTTATTTTGTCGTACATATCGTCGTAGCCCAGAGCCAATACAAGGAGACTAGCCAAAACCAGACACTTCATTGTGTAGTCTTTAGTTCTGTGAATAAGACAATATATTGTATGTTTATGTATTATTGGAAATACAAGAAATAATTCTTTCTGAACTAATAAAATAAAGGGAAAATATGACACATTATTTTATTAGCAGACATGAAAAAAAGATGAGGTTCGACTCCTATGTTTATTTATACATAAAGATAGATTTTTCCGTCTTTTATGAACCGAATTTATTTGAAAGAGCAAATTTTCGAGGCCGTCCTTTGGACACGAAGTCTCGATCTGACACTGGAATTCCAGTGACGTAGAGAAAACTTCTAAATTTTTTAAAGATCTATTTTGATGTCAAAATCGGGAATCAAAAAGTGCTTAAGCAGACGAATTGTTGTTTTATTTCACCTCGACAGAAATAAAAATATCACGAACAAAAATGAAGTAGTCATAAGTTCTCATTAATGATTCTATAAATTTTAAAGAAAGAAAAAATCTCGCCCCAGACAGGATGTGAACCTGTAACCTTTCGTCTCAAGCCGACGAATGCTCTAACCAATTGAGCTACTGAGGATTCAAGTCCCGTGGCGAAATTTTTAATTCCTTTCTAACCCGTTAACGTGGGGGTAGTTATGTCCTATATATACACAATTCTGAGTACCCACCAAAAGAGTTCATCATTACAGATGAAATTCACATTTTAGAATGGCCATAACTTTCGTTTCTCGCAACGTATTTTTATTTTAGCTCTTGCCCTGTGATTGGGATAATATTAATGATTCATTAATGATTATTAAATGCGAAAGCGTTTGTTTGCATGTATCATGCGTTTTTACTTCCACATGCCTAAAATTATTCCAATTATTTTTTCATATAAGTAGATTAGATTATCGCTTCCATGAGTCCGGTGTTAGCGTTGATAATCGGTATGAGACTCAATTTCCGGGTTAGCCAACTCTTAATAGTACCCTTAGGGCAGCTTGCACGTTCGTGAGTTAAATTTAACAAAAATATTTATTTAAACTTTATTGTACACAAATAAAAATTGTGAGTACAAAAGGCGAACTTAATGCTAAATGCATTCTCTCCCAGTCAACCTGTGGGCTAACAGAGATCAAGTTTGTAGGTACCGAATAAACAAAACAGAATAATACAAATAAATTTGAATTTTAATGTACATGTAAATAAAATAATCCAGTAATATACAACTACATAGCATATTATATAAATTAAGAATATAATAGTTTTAGATACAATGCATAAACATAAATAATATAAATAAAGTAGACAGCAAACAAAACAAGATTTCTGACCATACATAATTATATATCAATATAAACATATATATAATATAATAAGGTCTGATGTAACAAGCATGCAATAGTACAGCACTAAATGCAATTTTCAAATAGATATTCATACGTTTTCTTTTTGAATAGAATCTTATTACTCACCTGCCTAATCGATACAGGAAGCTTACAGTGAATTCTTCTGTCGAATATAAAGTGATTTATTTGACTCTAGAGAAAAGCCAACTTAAAGTTAACCCAGAAACTACTTAACCCAGAAATTTGCAAGTCCTCTTTAGATAGATTATTTATTTTTAATACATTTAAACCTAGCACTCCATTTTCAACAACAAGTCTCAAATTTATCCCATAAATAAAAATACAAGTCAATCGGCTCAGCCGTTTCGAAGTTACGTAAAAATAGATGTGCGAAAGTATAATTGCTACTACCTGTTGTCTTATTACCCGTTTTCCTGTAAGAATAAAGTATTTCCCCTTAGTAAAAAGTAGCCTAAGATTATTGGGATTACGTCGGTTTCTTATGACAAAAGAGTTTTTCAAAATGGTCCAGTGGTTTTGTAGTCTATTCAATACAATTAAACATACAAGTAAATAAATAAAACAGAATTTACTAAGCTATATTATTTCATACATTTTTAACCATCGAGATAACCAAAGCAAGAAGATGTGTTTAGAAGGCAACTTTAAATTTTGGTTTAATAATGAAAATAGTTCCATTATATGATAAAAAAAACTTACGTTTTTTGAAATTCACAAAATAAGTTCGTGTGTTAATAGTTGTCGGTAACCTTATAATATTTCCAGGCTAGTGTCAACCTTATATATGTTTGTAATCCGCATAGTATAAAAATCTGATAGAGTTAGAAACCATTAATCTTGTATATTATTATGGTATAAAACTTTTAATTAACATTTGTAGACAGCTGTGAATTGTAAAATTTTCACTATTAATTTAAAACAAAACAGCCAACCAAAGACGAAAAAAATAAACCAAAAGCTAGTAATACATGCTAGTGTCTTAAAAAGCGAAGTGTTTTCATTGAAATTTAAAAGAAACCGATATTTTTTACAAAGTAGACAGATTTAAATAAAAACTAACAAATTTCGTGAAACTAAAAAATATCAAATCAAACAAACGTAGAATATCCATACTACCACTACTACATAGCAATATCATTCCAAATTTTTTTTTTGAATCAGGCGTTACTCTGCGGAAATACATTATAACAGGTGTAAAATAAGCCTTTATTTTGCTAATTCCGCGTAAGCAGTTTAACTGTTGTGGCAAATAATCCTTCAAACGACACAAAATATTATGACAAGTCTAACCTAAGTAACGTTCCCACCACCTATCTCCGCGACCAGAATACAATTACAGGAAGAGCTCGGGAAAAAATATAAATTGCCACGTTTTTACACGTGACAAACCTAAAGTGACCCTACCTAAAGTTCCCACCTCCCACCTCCGCGACCAGATCACAAATAGAGTCCGAACACCAGAGCTCTCTCTTGTGTCGTCGTTTGTACGGTACAGTCGATTTCCTGAGGATGCCTCGGTGTCAAGGCATCCTCAGGAAACGTACGTCGAGTGCGATTTGGTGTTCTCTGTGGTGTGTTCTTTGAGAAAGTTGACGATGGACGTGACAAGTGGTTTTGTTTCCCGTGTTGGGCCTCTATTTGTGATCTGGTCGCGGAGGTGGAAGGTGGGAACTTTAGGTCGGGTTGTCACATGTAAAAACGTGACATTTTAAAGGCTTATTTTACATTTTACATTCCAAATAATACAGCGGCGCCCAGCTGCCGCGCTTCACGCTGCACGTTTTTGCTTGTTTTGATAACAGACTTTCCATGTGATCAGAATCGGAATGTATAGTGAAGTAAGTAAATATGGAGAAATTCCAATTTAAAAAAGAATACGCGACACTCACGTACAAAACTCTTACCTACCTCGCATGAAACTTGTCATGAAGATATGTATATGTACATTGCAGAATCAATGTATGTAGTAACTTTGACGACAGATGATTTTTTTACATGTTTTAAAAGCAGACTGTCAAACTAATTAATACCTTGTTGTAGTTTAGGTGAAGGTGAAACTGAGCTTATTAAGCCTGTTTACAATGATGACTAGGTACCGAACTTAGTCTTACAAAAGGTTGTTACCTTTGGTGACCTTATAATGTCCTCTTCACCTGGCACAGTGGAAGCCTTTTATGAAAGGAGGTAAGGGTGATAGGAAAGGACTTCCCTGTCATGTTGTCCTTCGATGGTTTGCTGTGATCCGCGTGCGACACGTTGCACATTACACCATGTACACACCGAATTTATATAATTGTCTGATTAAACATTAAGTACAGTTCGCCCGACGCTTGTTTAATTATACGATTGTCCGCCGTATAAATCAAATCACACCGAATGTGATTACTGATTATATTAGAAGGTCAGCCATTAAAGACCAGTGAACCGGAAGTAATGGCGCGAATTGACAGCTACAGTGGCGCCACAGATTCGACGTTTGACACTGACCGGTTGCCAGATGCAAAATATACCAAACAAAGTCCATCTTTAAGTAAAACAGAGATGAAGACGCCAGTGACCAGTACTGCCGTAGTTGTAAGTAATAGGTAAAGCGGTGCTATTATTTGCGCAAATCACTTCGGAGGGTAGGGTAGCAAGGAGATTAGCACATTAGCTTAACATCCTGGCTTCAAAACCGCGATACACCTATAACATATATGTTATCTATGGGCCATGGTTGTTTCTTACTATCAAAGATAGCCGCCGAATCGTTTACTGTCTTGTAAAAAAAAATTAACGGAAAAGCGGTAGATCTAAATTTTTAAACTTTCAGGACAAACACGTGGGACAGTGATATTACAGATTTTCTTATTACCAGTTTTTTAAAAAAATAACTCAAACCTTTAATAACAGAACTTCCATTATTAATGTGAAAGTCTGTCTTTCTGTAGACTTATAAGCTTTTACGTCTAAGCCATTACATCATAGAGTTCAAATACATATAGGCTATTACATAAAAAAAATTAAAACCAAAAAAATCTTTTATTTAAACGCCCTAAAAAAAAGAAAATAAAATTTTTCTTCAAAAATGAACTTGCAACCTCATTTGTTGGTCCAATATGATGAAAAAAAGTTACAAGCTTTAAAAGTTTTTAAAGCATTTTTTTTCTCAGCGGACCCTTCAAAAAGCACAAATAACTTCAATAGTATTATTATATTATTTAGTATATATTGGATTTAAAGTGATGTTACATTTTTTTCTTATTATTTTCGACAAGCCCTTTCATTTGATACCCATGTAGTAGAAGTGCATTAATAATCAATACTCCGCCATCTTGGATATTGGATTTAGAATGACGTCATATTATTTTCGAATTGTTTTTAACGAGCTCTTTCATTTGAAACCCATGTCGTAGAAGTGGATTAAGGTGGTCGACTATATTAAATTTAGAATGACGTCACATTCTTTTCGAGTTGCTTTCAACGAGCTCTTTCATTGTAAATCCATGTCGTAGAAGTGCATTAAGGTGGTCCACCATATTAGATTTAGAATGACGTACATTACATGACGAGTTGCTTTTAACGAGCCCTTTCATTTGATAGTCACATTATTCATTTGATAGCTTGGATAGTCCACCATATTAAAATTTAGAATAACTTTACATTATTTTTCGAGTGGGTCTCAACTAGCCCTTTTATTTGATACCCATATTGTAGAATTGCAATAAAAACAATTATTCCGTCATTTGGGATAGTCCGCCATATTGGATTTAGAATGACGTCATATTATTTTTTGAGTTGCTCTCAACGAGGCCTTTCATTTGATACCCATATTGTAGAAGTGTGTAACCTAACTATTCAGCCCTATCGGAAGGTCCGCCATATTGGATTTAGAATGACGTCACATTATTTTTCAAGTTGCTCTCAGCGAGTCTTTTCACTTGATAAACATAATATTGTAGAAGTGCATTATCATCCAAACTAAACGTCTATACAAAATTTCAGCTCAATCGGTTGAAGATATTAACTTCAAAATTGAGTTCAAAGATTCCACCCGAACATACATACATTGCAAGTTAAATAAAAGCTTTTAAAAATTAACTCTCCCAGTACTGGGAGATAAATGGAAATCATGTTGAAGTTAACCAAAGCTGCTGTCCGAAGAAACTGTTGTATGCTGGCGAAGTCACGGGTAAATATTAGTATTAAATATATTTTATACAAATTAAACATTTTGAAATATTTTTTTGGAAATCTGGTTTAGAAATATATTTTATAATGCAATAAATTAAAAAAAACTTAAACATTTATGATAACAAATCATGTGTCATAGTGACGACTTTCGTAATAAACTTAGTGTAGATTTATTTGTAAGCGATTTTCTTAAGGTTAGATATACGCCGCCTACTAAAGATAGCGCGTTGTCAGCTCGAAACAGGGTAAAAAGGCTCTTGTGCAAGTATTCCGGCTACCGTACTTTACTTATAATATGTCAGTGCTGAATGAAAGAAAGAACGAAAAGCGTCTTCACGCCCATATCCTTGAAGGGGTAGGCAGAGGTACAACCAGAGCACCCACGACTAGCCGAAGACTAAGTCCCACAATGTGATAGGAGGCAAACTTATCGCCAACCGGGAATATTTCCAATCCCGAGCATTATTTTTATTTATTAGAAAATTGGTTTTAGCCGTTCTCGTAATTTACAGAAATTGATTTAAAAAATCAGGACATAACGAATCCTCGTAGTTCCAATCATATCTAAGACGAAGTTTATTTCTTTTACTAAAAATGAATATGTAAAGGTAGTGTGGAGGCATTATAAATCTAAGTTTGGGATATTTAGCCTATTGTATCTTCACGCCCATATCCCCGAAGTGGTAGGCAGAGGTACAACCAAGGCACCTACGACTAGCCGAAGACACTGAGGCCCACAATGTGATAGGTGGCAAGCCTATCGCCAACCGGGCACATTTTCAATCCCAACCAACATTTTTTTTTATAAGAAAATTTGAAAAATCCAATTTTCTTTTTGTTGGCCGACCCGGGATTCGAATCCGGGACCTCAAGCAGTCAAGTCCAACACCTGGACCGCTAGACCACAGAGGCGATTTAGCCTATTGTATTTAGCCCTTAACCCTCCAAAACAAAAACTTGATAGTAGTGCTAGTACGAGAAAATTAGGTAAGACACGAATAATAAATCGGATGAGACAAACTATAGCAGCTAGTCATGGTCATGGTATTATCGTAAATGTATGAAGGGTACAGGTACAGTAGATGACCATTGTAAATATTCCCCGTTTCGGTCCGGGCTTCTTAGTAGGATATATCATCTGCCTTTAAGCCAGGTAACTCGAAAAGGGCGTGCTAGCACTAGCACCGTGACATCCTACTAGGTGATAGAGTCTCGCGGCAACGCGCCCGGATTGGTACCACCGTCCTAACTATTCCTGCCGGTATGATGTCAGTGCTTGTTGTTGATATGTTCCCGTTAGGAGGATAAGATATCAGGTAAACTTACCTTTGCTCGAGGCTTAACATCCCGGTCTCGGGTTGGCAACGCACCCATACCACCTTTGGTGTCTTTAGGCAGCGTGTTTTTTTTTTACCATAAGGAAATCCGTCTGCTTACTTGCCTGCCGACATAATAAAAAAAAAAAATTAATCAATATCTTTTTTTGATATAAAATCTATGTCACGGAAACTCTCTTTTTAAACTATGATGACATATAAATGATAGTACTTTCATACTGATAATTAAAACAATTCGTGGAAAATTATTCCCTAAACATTCCAAAATATCAAAAACGCACAATGTTAATATTCAAGTTTACACTTCTACCGGCACTCCCGGAGTGCAATCCGTCTTTTTCTTAATTCAGTATGCGTGCCACAAAATTTCCACTATTATGCTTATGAAGTAGAAACCAATTTAAAATACTATTACAGATAATTAATAATTTGTAATGTAGATATAAAAAACCGTATTCAATAATTGAAGATAATAGTCGATAGGAAGTAGGTATCAAAAGCCGCAACGAGAATTCATAAAGATTAAGTTGTAAAACTAATTGTTTTTTTTTTTTTTGCAACTCAGGCGAAGCACACACTCTGTACAGCTTTCTAAAATGCTAGCAGTTTCACGTAGCTTCGCCTGCGTAACTTGGTTTCTACTGCACCGATTTTGATGTAACAAAGCCTATGTCACTCAGGAATAATGTAGCATTCTAAAAGAATTTTTGATATCGGTTCAGTAGTTTCGGAGCCCTATCATTTCAAACAAACAAACAAAAGATCCCACATTTCCTTTTTATAATATTAGTATGTCCCACTATCCCATTTGTTTGTTTGTACCCTCTTCACGGTGTAACCCCTGAAGCGATCTGTACGAAAATTGGTATGGGGGTAGTTTAGGAGCCGGAGAATAACATACTTACTACTTAGGATACTTTTTAACCGACTTGAAAAAGGTGTAAGTTATCAATTCGGCTGTATAGTTTTTTTGTATGTAACACGATTACTCGAAGACCCCTGGACTGATTTAGAAAATTGCTTTTTTGTTTGAAAAGGTCCCATGGTCACCAAGTCAGGATCTGATGATGAGATCCTAGGAAAATCGAGGGACACTATAAAAAAATTGTTTGCAAGAATAGTTTTTGTGGATTATAACACTAGCATTTGGCAATGGTCACTTCATGATACTGTGCTGATTAAAGCAGTTAATAATCAGCTCACCTACAAAAAGTACCAATTCTCAAAAAGAATTTTTCAGTTGACACATTTTAGTTTATTCAGTTCAGTTCAGTTCATTTTAGTTTATTATATAGATTATGTAGAAGTTCTGATGATGAATCCACGAGTGACAGACACATCCCACTATCCCATTATAATATTATAAATAATAAAGTTAATTTGTTTGTTGGTTCTGACCAATCTAAACGAAAATTAATATATAGGTAGTTAAGAAGCTGGAGAGTAAATATAAAGAACTAGCAGAAGACGATTGAGGGAATCTGAAACCTTTACTCAGACGCAAGAGAGACTCAAGCGTCTTTTAGGGATTTGGAGACATTTACACAGACGCAAGTAAGAAGATCAGCTAGCGCTCAGCGTCATGCTCAACGTAGAAGCATTTTCAGTAGGTTTAATACTAATGTTTTTGTTAATACAGAATTCAGTTATGACCATACGTATTATACAAATCGTCCTTCGATTTTAATTGGAGAAACGAATAAAAAACTCAGCATTGTGATCTCTTACAATTCAAAGATGAAACTCATGATAATGGTAAGGTATTATTACTTTTGCTTGGTGAACCAGCTGAGCCGTTAAATTCTCTTTTATTGTGCAATTCTGATAAATATCGAAGGTTTTTTAAGCAATATCCGGAAATGCAATATTTGTTTTCAAATGACGTCGTTTCGAGTAGATAGCGACATCGTTATGCCAAGATGTTGTCCCACATTTTCTGTGCAAGGTCAAATTTATCACACAATCTGTTCATACTAATATTACAAAGCTGAAAAGCTTGTTTGTTTGTTTGTTTGGAATTCTTTCAGTGTTAGATAACCTATTTATCGAAGAAGGCTATAGGCTAGACATCTTATATTAAGACGGATAGGAGCATAGCACCAATCAAGAATGATTTAAAATCGGTGGGTTTTTTCCCAATTGAGAAGTGACTACCGCTGCTTGCGCTGCGTCAGCTCACTATGACCTTTTTTATGGTAACCATTTTTTTTAAATAATGCATTATTCGCGAAGCTGTTTTTAAAAACATGATATTAATCCTTATCCAAATAAACACGTTATTCATCACAAGTATTTAATTTAAAATGAAATTGCCCTTTACATCACTAGATTTAAATGAATATCATATGAAATATCGCAGTTTTAAAACAACATCAAATGATCGAGAACTGCGACCACATCTGATGTGCCAAGCCGGCCAGTTGTCATGAGAGGAAGGTGGTCGCGGTGTTTCAAGGTAGCTCTACAAGATAGGTACTCGGACTATGCTGCCCGGCCAAAGAACACTACAGTCATAAATAATAATAATAGGATTTTGTAACTACCGACCGCAAGGCCTAGACGCTTGGTCGGCTCCTTAAAAAACAGTTGTAAGTAATGAGATACTTTTAAATTTGTTCTTTCCAGAATACAATCGTATAATATTTTTAGATGAATAAGTTTTGTTTTAGTTTACTTGTGTTTGTTAATTTCCATATCTAAATAGATACATTATACTTTGATTTTGTAGTATTTTAGGGTAGTTTTGACGGCAGAATCGGTAAACTGATTTTAACATTGACAATAAAAATAGATTTAACTTTGGGAAAGGACGTCGGCTTTTTTATCTTAAAATTTTAACGGGCAGCGTTGGAGAGTTAAATATTAAATTAGTAGACTACGCCGCGGATAACAGCTAGTACAAGATATGTTCCAGCTTCGCTTAGATGGTACTTTTTTGATGATAAACTGAGATGTAAGCTATCCTATCTTTCAAGTTATATCAAACTACACAAGGTGTGCAAATTTGATTGAAATCGGTTAAGTAGTTTAGGAGTCCATTACAGACAAACAACTTGACACGTAATTTATATACCTATATTGAAATTATAAATTATTTGGAGAATCATCGCCTCAGTAGTCTAGTCAGACTTTAGAGTTTCATGGTTCAATCCCCGGGTAGGGCAACTACAAGAAAATGTGTTTTTTCAATTTTCTAATAAAGAAGAACGTGGGATTTGACCAGTGCCCAGTTAGCAATAGGTATGCCACTTATCAATGTTGTGAGATTTAGTGACTTTGACTAGTCGTGGTAGAGCGGTAGTACCTCTGTCTTCCTTTTCAGGGATAAGGGCGTAAAGATACTTTTTGGAAAATTATGCTATTAATAATATGAGAGTACTTAGAATTAGTTTTATAATGTAATTTTTTAGCCGAATTAAAAAAAAAGATATTTTAGCCGAATTAAATTTGCATTAATTAAAAATAAAATTGTCCTTGTGATGCAGATGAAAAAGTTTTTATTTATAATTTATTGCACAATATGAACAAACAAGGTTTAAAAGAAAAAATATTACAGATAGCCTTGTTGCTGTTATTTTTGTAGAATATAAAAATTGCAAAATAACTTAGATTTCTACCACGAATGATATCGTTGTGGTCCTTATTGCATACATACATACATATTCGTCCGCTATAAACTAATATTTGACAATTCATAAAAAATATTATTGTATAAATTTTATTTTTGTCGGACTCAGGGCTGATTTGTGTCCTTTAATCACTTTTTTATTTAAGTGTGCATTTCCGCATAGTAACGCATTCTTCTATTAATTATCTAAAAACCATCGACCACACATCCCAATAGACGCCTATTCTTTATAATATTGCTTTGAAACAATTCTGGCAAATAGCTGAGGTGCGGGGAAGTGAGGCACTGCTTTCTTATTGGCCCTTGCAATGACAACACGTCATATTCATAAAAAGATATGTAAGATTAGGGATGAGACATATTTAATACAAACAATATATTTATCGATATGCTTATTTTTATTTTATAAAGTGCGACATTATAACGGATTACAAACACGCATCTAACAATGCCGACCAGTATATGATGAACTCCGATAAACATCAAATAATTTAAAATGTAGTTATGAATGTTATTATTTTTAATCAACCAACGGAAAGTTTTACTATCTTTTCGGTAAATTAAAGTGCGGCTGTCTTTACCGTACCATTTAATTGAACAAACAGTCATTTTTAAATCTATTTTTTATTTTTTTATACAATAACGCGACAATGTATATAGGTCACAAACCTGGTCGATACTGTTCATATCTTTTTAAGTAATAAGCTACATAAGAACAATTACACTTATGTGTTGACAGAAACTGGTTGCCTTCAATGCGGCGTCTATAGGGATGTGTGGTCGATGCTAAAAACTTTAACTTTTTAAGAGCTTTTTAAATTTATTCTGGTATTGATCTGATCTTAGTATTTCTGTGTATTAATTTCACTAACTAACTAAAGTTGCCAGCTATTTTTCCATAAAAAAGTATATTTAGGTCTGAGAAGACAAATTAACACTACCACAAAAACTAAAAAAATTAGTAGGTATGCGTTGAACTCTTATGTACGAAGGCATCGATCTTACCGCAAGTTTTGCGTAGTTTTAACAATGACATGAGACTCTGAAGTTCCCAACTTCAGTTTGGTATTACACCAATCTTTAACATCTATAAGCAACATATACTTTGCGTTACGAGGAAACCCAACCTTTTGTTCACCATTTGCACTACAAAAAAAATCTTTGACGAATTGTGGTATACAGGATGACTGGTGAGATACCTTCAATATTTGAGGACGTGATAGTATGCGAACATATATCAGGAAATAAAATAACATAAAAACGAAATATTAAATAACTTCTTAGTAAACTTCGTACACAGTACACCGAGAGTCCAGTATTTAACTGCGGAATAATTGGACACCGCGCGGACACCGCGGTAGCGGGATGGAGGGCGGGGGTGGCGGCGGCATGTCGTGTGCCGCGCCGCACGTGACGGAGTATAATATCCAAATTTCACTTATTTTTAGAGATATTTCGATAAAAAATTAAGCTTCTATTTTTTTATATAAAGTTAACGAGAATCGAGTACCGAGTACTCTCCATAAGTATTGAAGGTATCTCACCAGTCAGTCTGTATATCGCAATCTTCTTTGTGTCGCAGTCAAGATATTTCCGCAAAAGAGTAATATCCTTAATGTAGATGTCGAAGGTAAACACTTTGTAAAATCATTGAAGCCAACCGCAGCTGTCAAAAACCATTCCAAACACATCTTTTCTCTGATAGCTTTTTCAAGGCAATTTTTAACTTTAAATTTTGCCAACTACGCCGTTTTGAACAGTATTATACTGTTTTACGCTTTTATATAGTTTTTGTTGCCAAAAAAAGGAAAAGTAGACAAAATACTGTTTTCGAACAAATCCATCAATTCCAAATATTTGACAGATCTGACAAACTGACACTGACATGTTATGCAAAAGAATGAGTGAGTGTAAGCGCAAAGCAATCTTACATTGATTAAAATTTACACAACACTTCTGGTGAGGCCTATGAGGATATTAAAAATGATAAGACTGATAAGTTTTAAAAGAAGCAGTAAAAATATGTCTTAAAATCAACGTAGTATTAAAATATTGTTAGTTTTTATTCTCATACCTAAATATACAATTCTTATGAAAAAGTAGTTTGACAACCCTAGTTAGTCAGTGAAACTAATACACAAAAATAAAAAGACCAGATCGCCTCTGTGGTCTAGTAGTCTGGCGTTGGACTTCACTTCTAGAGGTCCTGGGTTCGATACCAGAGTCAAA
Source organism: Calephelis nemesis (assembly GCA_002245505.1). Taxonomy (NCBI): domain Eukaryota; kingdom Metazoa; phylum Arthropoda; class Insecta; order Lepidoptera; family Riodinidae; genus Calephelis; species Calephelis nemesis. Next base: position 33,453 of record NJDD01003145.1, read on the forward strand.
CAATAAAAAAAATAGAAAATCTGTAAGAAGTTTTAAATTTCTAATAAAAATAACGTTGCCCGGGATTGTATACGTGCCCGGTTGGCGATAGGCCTGCCACCTGTCATAGTGTGTTTTTATTATATTTTCTAGTAAAAGTAATGTTGTCCGTGATTGGATATGTGCCCGGTTAGCGATAGGCTTGCCACCTATAACATTATGGAACTGAGTGACTTTGGCTAGATGTCGGTGCCCTGGTTCTATCCCTACTTGCCTCGTCGTCGATATGGGCGTGAAGATACTTTTAAATTATTATTAAAAGAATCATAATAAAATACGAATGTTTATATTACTTTCATGATTTTTGTACACCAGTATAAATTATGCTGATTATTTATTATCTTTCATTTAGTTAATTACATTTTTGTGGGATACATAAAATTATAATTATAATGAACTGTTTGTTGATTTCAACATTACATTTTAAGACGTTTTAATGTTTATCACTTTTCGCGTGGTTGATGAAAATTTACATAATATGTTAAACAAAAAAAAACTTAAACTTAGACAGAATTTTTATGGTAATGAATACCGTGTTGCAGCTCATTCGGGTAGGGATTAACCGTTTACTTGTTCCTGTCACCATAATGATAATGTCGTGTTCCGATAGTGTAGGGTAGTAGATAGCTAATGATATTGGGAGGCCAACAGACAGACGGATTTCCTGATGGTAAGAAATTCACGCTGCCTAGAGATAACAAAGGTGGTAATGGTGCGTTGCCAACCTGAGACCGGGATGTTAGGCCTCGAGCAAAAGTAAGTTTACCGGCTACCTTAGCCTCCGAACCGGAACACGTCATGACGTTATGGCGGTAGGAATAGGTAATGCGGTAGTGCCAATCCGGCCAAGTCGCTGCTAAACTCTACCACCTAGTCAGATGTCACGGTGTTAGTGTAGGTGAGTTCTATGCTTACCTTTTACAAGCTGGTAACACGGGGTAATCAACGTCATCTGCAACTTTCATTTTTTTATGATATAGGAAGGAAAACAAACAGACGGATTTCCTGATGATAAAAATTTCACGCCGCCTAGAGACACCAAAGGTGGTAATGATGCGATGTAAACCTGAGGCTGTAATGTTAAGCCTTGAGCAAATTAAGTGTATCGGCTACCTTATATAACGAACTGGAACTCTTTAGTCGCTGATGTTATGATAACAGAAATAGCTAGGTCGGTGTTATCAATCCAGGCGAGTCGGTGCTAAAATTTAACACATAGTCAGATGTGAGACAACACCAAGAAGCCTATGCTCGCCTTTTACGAGCTGCCTGGCAGTAAGGCTGATGATCTTTTTGGCAAATGAGCACGGACCAATACTGGACTTGCATAATTTGGTTAACACCTCGTTGAAAAGACGGAAAGGCACCTATATCATCAATATTGTCTATACACTATAGGCCACGGTTATATTTTACCATTAGGAGAGCTGTGTGTTTGTTCGCTATATTTATATACAAAAACTAGCTGACCCGGCAGACGTTGTTCTGCTTTGAAAAAAATGGGGTGGGTCACCTTGTCACTAAGAGTATGAAAAAGATTCACCCTCATCACTCAGGTTTATAAAAAATAGCCGATTCTTAGATCTACTCAATATGCCCACAAAATTTCATGAAAATCATTCAAGCCGTTTAAGAGGAGTATGAGAACGAACATTGTGACACGAGAATTTTTATATACAAAAATAAATAAATGATATGATTTGAAGCATTGTTTCACATGTCTATTTTGCACGATTTACTCAAATCTAAATTGCTAAAAATATTTCATTTGTAAGTATCATTTGAATATGTTGTGTTAAATTTGCTGTTTTGTCCGTGTTGGTCCGGGCTCCTTTTTAGAATAGACCATCTGCTATCCTGCCAGGCAGCTCGTAAAAGACGAGCATAGGCTTACTGTCACCAATACCGTGACACCGTAAAATCGCAGTTTTATTTTAAATTGAGGGTGTAAATTTCATAATTTACAACTTTGTGCAAACAAAATTAAAAGTTTTATACTGCAATAAGTTTCAAGAATAACGGCTTCTCATTTTGTCAGATTTTTTTATTTTCTTTACAAGCAAGTATAAAAGGTTTATACTAGCTTGGAAATATTAAAAGGTTAATTACAAAATAAATAAATATTCCTGGACATGTTAAACAAATTAAATCTAACCCAAAGTAAGCAAATTATATACTTGGGTGCTAGTCAACGATACTATTACATAGAAATAATTAAATAGATACCAGAATAAATTTAATAAACACCCAGACCCGGAAATTCAGATATCTAAATATTCATCACACAAACGCCTGCCCCCGTCGTTGAATCGAACCCGAGTCTCACGGTTGGTCGATGTAGTTAGGCGTGTACGCTAGCCATTCGACCAACAACCGTTACTACTTCTTGTTTCGTGACTTTAGAGAAGTGTTAGTTTTGGTTTATGGATTTTTTTTTATGATTTCGGAAGGCAATCCGTCTGCTTGGATTTCCTGGTGGTAAGAAATTTACACCGTCTAGAGACACCAAAAGTGGTGATTATGGTGTGCTGAGGCCGGGAAAATAGATTTCGAGCAAAAGTAAGTTTACTAGCTACCTTATCCTCACCGGAACACATCAACCGCAAGCACTGACGTTACGGCGGCAGGAATAGGTAAGTTGGTGGTACCAATAAGGGCGAGGTGCTGCGAAACTCTACCACCAAGTCAGATGTCACAGTGTTAGTAGCGGTGAACCAGTAAATAAGCAAGCATATCGCCTTTTACTACCTGACTGGCAAGAAGTCAGATTGTCTATTCTGCAATGAAGCCCGACCCAACACGGGAGAAACTATATACTAGAAAATTGTTTTTATACTCTGACAGATTTTTTTAGATAAGTAATTAAAAATATTGCGATTTCAAAAACATTATTACCTAAAATAATATACTTGTTAAACGTCAAAATATGTCATAGTAATTGTATATGTTAATCATATAATAGCATCATTCATTTCCAAGTCATTACTTGTCATTTTTAATTGTTAAAAATTTATTTTGTAATGTAATTTAGTCGTATTTTCGTAATCGAAATATTTAAGACGTGAAATATTTTTAAAAAGATCAACCACACACATAGGTACAAATTTATTAAATGATATAGAATCTATCAAAGTACATTATATTGTGTTTTATGAATAATATAATGTTTTTTTATTTTAAAATACTATTCAAACAGACACTTCACTTTTAAGTTTGAATCGCACAGGTGTAGTTTGTAAACTTATTATAGGTTACGGATAAGTATATGGTTATATAAAAGTATAGTTATAAAAATCTTAATCCTATTTGTAGAACATGTAGACTAGCAGCACAATTTACATACAAGTCTCGTCTTACATATAAAATTCCCGTGTCACAATGTTACTTAACGTACTCTTCCGAAACGGCTTGACCGATTCTCATTAAATTTTGTAAGCATGTTGAGTTAGTCTGAGGATCGGCCAACATCTATTTTTCGTTACCCTAAGTGATAAGGGTGAATCACAACAAAAAATTGCAGAACAACGTCTGCTAGGTCAGCTAGTCTCATATATAAATCGTATATTTTCGTTGCGATTCGTTAATAAAAAGTTACAATTTAGAATAGAGTTGACTATTTTGAATGAATTTATAAAAATTTACTTTCAATATCGGCACAATTTGTGTTTTTTCTGTTTTAGTTGTAATGTTAGGTCAAAACAAGATTTTTCGGTCATAGGAATGTGATGAACTCTGGTGGTATAATTTTGTTATATATTATCTTAAGTACAAAATCAGTTATTGTTTGTTAGTTTCGCTAAAACTCGAGAACAGCTGGACCGATTTAGCTAATTTTGGTTTTCAATTATTTGTAGAAGTCCAGGGAAGGTTTAAAAGAAATGAAAAAAGGAAAACTAGGAAAAACGTTTTATCTTTTACCATACAACAAAACGAGTGGAACGAAATTAGCCGGGACAGCTATTGAATTTTCTTGGATTATTGGTGTAGGGATGTGATGATGACATCGCATGCTTAAAGATTAATTTAGTTTTTGGATTATGTATGTAATTCAATATCACCTCGCTGCTTAAAAATATTTTGACAAACGTTTGAATCTATGATTCAGAAGAATTATACTGATTCTGTTGGCGCAAAATAAAATAAACTAAGTTAAAATGTTTATTTCAAAATTTGCTATCCTGCACAGAAGATTTTGGTTAAGGTTTATAAAATTTAGATTTTCTACTAACTGCTACTCATCTTACATATCATTGTCGTGTCACGGTAGAATTGTCATCTGCTTACTTAGAGTATAAAGCCACTCAAAGACTTAGCAAATACGTACCTATTACTTTACATTGTATCGGTTGTCTTTAAGAAATAGCATTGATATTTTATGATGATATAATAAAACTATGGATTGTGCTCTAGGTTTTTAAATCCCAAAGTAAATGAATTATAAGTTTATTTGTAACGAAGTCAGTAAACTATACTAATATGTAAAGATACTTAAGTGTATATTGAAATAAATTTAATACACACCGAAACTCAGAAACACACACTTTTAAATGTTGAAATCTTATGTATATTAATTGTTGATGGTACACAATTAACGACATTTGTATTTTTGTATTACGATTATTTTAACTTTTCAACATAAATTAACAAGCAAGATTTGTAAGTGTTAAAATTTTAGTTAAGTCTACTCTATTTTTAGTTAGTTCGTGTCAACAGAATTGCTACTATTAATATCTTATGCCGCATCGTGGAATCGCATCGTGGTAAAGGGTCATAATACAAACTTATTATTTCACCGTTTGCTATTATTAAATAAATAAACGTATAATACTAGATTAAGATTCACGTCAAATATAGTTTTGATTAAAAACACTTAACTAAAACTTTAAAAAAACGACACGATATTCAAACATAATACTTTTAATTAGCGTTATTATCATAATAATTAATAAAACGTTTAAAAAAATACAAGTTCAAATCTGTTATAATGCCTTCAACTCTACTTAATGAACACATGTGTTATGTTTTTATAACTTGGAGCGATAAAAATGTGTAATAATTACACGCCTAAAGCCTACTAACTACGCTTACTTAATTTTACAAAACTAAATTCACTGGACTGGAACAACACTATAAAATACATTAACGTTAACTGTTGAAAAAACATAATCAAGACAAGACAATTAGTTAAGGATATCTAAAATCAACATCTCACTATTCTGTTAAGTATATATAACTAACTACCTAGCCTAGCCTACCCGCCGAACTTTGCACCGCTTGACAATAGCTATTAACAGATTGCATGAAAAAATATTTGTATAAATATTTGTAATACAACAACAAAGTATTTAAAAATTGGTCCATCCGTTCAAATATTGTGCCATGACTACTCGAAGTGGGGATACAGTTTTCTGCTGGCTTTGTATTGACAGCATCAAAGCATGATCCTGTATCAATATTGATGTAATGCGTATAGTTATTTTACAGTCTTGTATTTCAATATACCTTTATTTGTCTAAGTGGCAAATTTTATTTTAGCTGCTTCCCGGTTACCAATAAAGCTATAAATTGCCATGCCTGTTTTAAGCAAAAAAAACAATGCAAAACTAATATATGATGGAGCTAATCTGATACTTGAACTGAAACTGGAACTTTTGAAATTCAGAACACTAACCTATCGTTGACAGAAGCAGGCATTACTTTGCGGAAATCCATAATTTATAATAGTAATAATACCTCTGGACAAGTCACACAAATTGAACCTAACCCCAAAGTAAGCAAATTATATGCTTGTGTTATGGGTGTTAGTCAACGATACTATTACATAGAAATACTTAAATAGATACCAGAATAAATTTAATAAACACCCAGACCCGGAAATGCAGACATCTAAATGTTCATCACACAAATGCCTGCCCCCGTCGGAATCGAACCCGAGCCTCGCGGTTGGTCGATGTAGTTAGGCGAGTAGGCTAGCCACTTGACCAACGAGTCGGTCAAATAATTTATAAATTAATTAATTTGCAATCTTCTGCTTAAAAGTTTTTTTTTGGAAATGGTTGCAAATTAAATAATTTTATTTCGATTTATCGTGTTTGAGTTTATTTGATGTGTCTTTAATATTCCTTTTTTAATTCTGCTGCAAGAAAAAGTAGAGATTATATGCATAATTCAGGTGTTAAACCAGGTAATTCAGGAGTGTTGGTGCAAAGTATCTCCCATATGAATATCTAACGGATATGAGCAACACCTTAAATCCACGCTTGAGCTTCCCTTCTGTTAGTCCCACAAGACGTGTGATAAGTAGCACACCTACTAATTATCGCCAACCAAACTCTTAATCAACCCCGAGTGACGCTGTTTCTATAAGAAGATTGAAAAAAAAACACGAGTTATCCGACCCGGGTATCAGAATCAAAAAATCTCTATCACTTGAACCATACAAGTGTTATTTGTGCGCAACGACATTTTTATAAACTATCACCGGATCGGAACGCGGCCACACACTGAGAAGATTCGGCGAAAGAAGCTCAGCGGGCTTATCTTTTTTCAATAATAATAGTTACAATATAAACTAGATTAAAAATATAAATTACTATCTGACTTTAACTTAAATAAAAGGTACAACAAATCACATTATAAATAAGTGGTATACTGAAACCTCTATCCCCAAGCATGTTCATCTTCCAAATACTCTGAGACCGTACCTTTTTGACATTATTTTGTTTTTATACATTTTTTAAACTCATTTAAAGGTAGATCTCTAATCATCTCTCTCTAATCGTCTATTCTCTAATATCGAAACCAGGACCTCTTTAATTTGCCAAAAAAACTGCTTAGAAGGTCGAGGGTTTATTAGTACCTAAGCTAGAGCAATAGCTCAAGTACCTATTAAAAAAATAATATCTTCACCAGGACACACACGTCTAGAAATAGACACTAAGTCCACAGTGGCGAATCTTTCGCCAACTGGGCACATATCCAATCCCAAGCAATGTTATAAATAGAAATTAACGAAAAATATTTTCTTTTAGTTGCCCACTTGGGGATCGAACCCGGAACTTCGTAGAATTAAGTCCTACACCGAACTGCTGCACCATAGAGGTGATAAATAAAAATGTGTAACGTATAAAACGTATCACTACACAATAGTCAAGTTTAATGAATTCATTTAATGTGTTTAAGAAAAGATAAACTTTTTTTTAATAAACCGGAAACATCGCGTTATTATATCTTCCGTCAGTTAAATTTATTGTTTTTTTAATTGTGTTTGTTCCAGCAGTAAACAAAATTTTAAATTTAATGGCATGCATACAAAAACAATACAAGCGTTTTTAGAATCTACGGGTTACCTGTTGTATTTATTACAAAGTACATAGTTACAATAATAATACCTTTTTTAATTGGCTGTTATTTAATTATAATTTCAAATCTGGAAATTATTAATTTATTTAGTGACGTCAATTGACATAGTAGGTACAATTTAAATTTTGTTCAGAAAATGGGTGATTCTGCTGTTCCCAAACTAAGCTTATTTTGCAACCTTCTTAGTATTTAAAAAGCAGTTGGCGGAAATAATTTGTCAATATTTTTTATCACACGTCAAACTTCTACGTACGCAACGAAAACGGAATTAAGTCGAAAAGGTTTTAGAGCGATGATTTTTTATGATTTTAAAAGTTCTCTTTCTCCGCAAGACTGTGCCGCTCGTCTTCAAAATGCTTTTGAGAGAGAAGCACCTTGTTTGAGCACCGTAAGGCGGTGGTTTGCTAAATTTGAGAGAGGTCGAGTTTCTTTACTTGACGAATTTCGTAAAGGGCGGTCTTCAACTGCCGCCAACGAAATTAATGTGGCTACTGTTAAGCGGTTAATTGAAAAAAGCCCTCGGGTTACATATGAGACAATTCGGGGACTATTGTGGATTAGTATGAGCAAAATTCAGAAAATTTTAAACTTTCCCTTGAACACACACTAAAACTTTCATCAGAATCGGTCCAGTCGTCTAGGAGGAGTTCAGTGACAAACACACGAACACAAGAATTATATATATAAATATAAGGATTATTAGTTTAAGGCTTGGCACTGACTTCAAACTTAGTAAATAACACATTAATACATTAATAGGTAGGTAGGTTTAGTATACTTATATTATATTATATTTAGTTGACATTATTACTTTATCATGACATCTTACAATTATTTATCAATAATAATACAAATTGATTATGTATTTTCCCTAGTAATTAAAAATGTTATTATTTCATGATTTTCTTACCTATATTAATATGATTAAAAACAGACAATTAATTGTCATACATTGACAATTTACATATTTCTCCCTAATTTTTGGGGAAACAAAATGTATAAAGAAAGATGTTTCTTTATGGATGGGTACATAAGTATAAAGTCGGTAGCTTTATTTTTATGTACCCACTGTATGGTTATAATTTTATTATACGTAGTATTTAGGTTACTATGGATAGTTACTATGTTAATAATAATCTGTTTAAATTATAGCTATTGTTAAGTTTATTTTGTGATGTAGGTAATTATTTGTGTATGGATAACTTTTGTGTAAGTGTAACATTGGCATGTTTAAGAGTAAGATGCCTTACCCACAAAATAAAAATAATTTGAGTTTGAGTTTTATAAAATTCACTTCAAATCTTCATTATTTTTTATCTTTTAGTTTTAAAGTTGTTTTTTTAATGTAGTTATTTTTATTAGCTTAGCTTAATAATGTTGTTTTAACAATATTTGATGCAATAAACGAAGATGAATTTTTAACTACAAAAAATAAAGTTGTCATTTTTTTGCGAATCATTGTATTCATAGAATTGATTTCTATTTCCAAGTTCACGAATTCATGTTTTAGCTCACTTTTTTATACAACAGGAGGCAAACGAGAAAGTGTGTTATTTGATGAACTTAAGGCTCTGATAAACTGTCATTATTGTATTTGTTTTAACAGGATAATGCGGCTACAAATATGAACGATTTACAAGATCAATAAAATATAAACGATGTAATTGTTTTAAGAAGCAGTCAAGCGTATATCAAATTTTTGCATGATGCGTTCCGTATATTTTTAAACGTACTAAAAGATTAACAGTAGGAACACGTTTGATGAATTATGAATGTATGTACTGTAATGTTATTATATTTATTTTATGGATTCTGTTTTACGAAAATTAAATTAAAAAAGAACTTAGCTACATGCGTGATAAAAGAGTTCAATCGAAATGTATAACAGAATCTCAAAAAACAGACATCTATACATATTATATAGATCTGTAGAAGGGTCAATTCTGTAAATTGAAAATATTGAAAACACAAATAGCAGAGGGTGTTATTGGATCGATACCAAACCCAAATATGTGATAAAAAAATTGTCTGTCTGTCTGTCTGTATGTTCAGGCATCACATGAAAACAAACGGTTCGGTTTCGATGAAACTTGGTATAATTATACCTTATTATCCCGAACATGGGCATAAAAAGTATCCCAAAATGGATATGGAAAATGGGATACTTTTTATCCTGGAAAAATACGTAAAAAAATCCTAATTTTTTAGTTTTATCACGCGAAGGACGAAGTCGCGGGCGGAAGCTAGTCTTTGAAATATATTAAACAGTCTTCTAATAAATGTAATGCATCGTGGGATTTAATTAGGAGTTATTTTCAAAATAAAAAAGTCACTGTGAATACTGATACTCTAGCAATTTGTAACAATTTTAATGAGTTCTTTTTTATAAAGACAAAATCTTGTATTCATGTAAATCATGATATTATAAGGGTATATTAACTAGATTAACTAGGTAGATATTATATTAATTTCTAATTTAAAAAACAAAAGAACAACTGGTTTTGACAGTTTAAGAACAAAAATATTAAAAAGTGTTGCTAGTGTAATATCAAAATCTCTTTGATTCCACGTGTTGGTCCGGGCTTCTTAGCAGAACAGACCATCCGCCTTCTTGCCAGGCAGCTCGTAAAAGGCGAGCATAGGCTTACCGTCACTAGCACCGCGACATCTGACTAAGTGGTAGAGTTTCGCAGCGACTCACCAGGATTGGTACCACAGCATTAACTATTTCTGCCGCCATAACGTCCAATGCTTGTCGTTGACGTGTTCCGTTTTGGAAGGTTAGGTAGTCGGTAAACTTACTTTTGCTCGAGGGCTAACATCCCCGCCTCTGGTTGGCAACGCACCATTACCATCTTTGGTGTCTCTAGGCGGCGTGAATTTCTTAACACTAGGAAATCCTTCTGCTTGTTTGCCTACCAATGTCGTAAAAAAAATATTTATCATTTTTGGTAGGAAATAGGTATATTTTTATCCAGAGCATTTAAAGTATTCAACTATCAAGTCAATATTTCAAAATAAAAAATTCAGTTGATACATGTGATATGAACAATTTTCGACGAATAACGTTAATTCCAGTCATTTTCAAGATTTTTGAAATATAATAGTATGAAAAACTTTCCAACTATTTACTCAAGTACAAGTTATTAAAAGATAATCAATATGGATTTAGAAGAGACAAGTCTACATTTTATGCATGTTTTGACTTAATAAAAAAGGTATCTGAATGTCTAAATAATAAAAAGTATTCACTTTCTGTATTTTTAGATATAAGCAAAGCATTTGATTTTTTTTGTATCACATAAAATATTGTTAACAAAACTTGAGAGATATGGCATTAGATATAAACCATTAAATTCGTTTAAAAGCTATTAAAAAAAGAAAGCAGTGTGTTAAAAATACAATAATAAGTGGAAACTGCAAAAAGTCTATACTTGAAATTGTCTTGTTTATGACTGCGGTGTGCCACAAGGTAGCGTTTTAGGGTAATAACGCTAACCTTTTGTAAATTAAAATAATAATTTTAATTTACAAAATTGATCTACCTCATTTTGATCAATCATGATCCTATCTTATTTTCTAATGATTCAAATCTTCTCATCAAGTGAGAAAACAAAAATGATGTAGTTACAGAAAAAACTAAAACTTTAAATAAAGTAGAAGATTTCTTAAGCGTAATCTAACAGAAACAAAATTAATCGAATTTCAAACACATTATAGGGGGACTAAAAAAGGAGATGTTATTTTCAAAATTACTATTATAGGTAACGTAGATTTTACTAAATTCCTAGGAATAAAAAGTGATAAATTTTGGAATTGGAAATCACATATTGATTCCCTTTGTAGTGAAATAGATAGGTTTGTATATATATTAAGAAGAATAAGAAAAGCAGCAGGCTTGAATGCATTTGTTTTAGCTTATCATGGGTATGCTTCTTCTGTTTTGCAATATTGATCCCTATTTGGGGAAATTTTGTAGAATTAATTAGAATCAAAATAAGAGTTGCAAAATATGTGGCGTTAATCAGTTACATTCATGCAAACCACTTTTTAAGTCGCTCGAAATTTTGCCTTTACCTTGCTTATGTAATATTATCTTCATTGTATGTGTATTTGTAATTAAACAGCATCATATTTTATTTCAAACAAATGTTGTAGTACTAGGAATAACACACTTCAGAAACAGTGAGAAACCACAAGTGCCTGATCAAAAGCTTAATATTCACAATAATAATCTACATTGCATGTCCATTCGTATATATAAGGCTAACAAGCAGACGGATTTCCTGATGGTAAGAAATTCACACCCCTCAGAGACGCCAAAAATGGTAATGGTGCGTGTAACCTATACCACATAGGTGCGTTGCCAACCCGAGGCCGGGATGTTAGGATTAGAGCAAAAGTACGTTTACGGGCTACCTTACCCTCCAAACCGGAACACCTCATGACGTTATGGTGGCAGCAATAGGTAAGGGCGGTGATACCAATAACGATGAGTCGCTACGAAACTCTATCACCTAGTCAGATGTCAGGGTGTTAGTGACGTTAAGCTTATGCTCACCTTTTCGAGCTGCTTGGCAGGAAGGCAGATGGACAGTTCTGCAAAGGAGCCCAGAACAACAAGGGGGTAGTGTTGGTCTGATAGTCTGAAATCACTTTCAGTAAAAAGGTTTCGAAAGAAGGTTTGCTATTTGAGAAAACATATTATAGTACTCGTGTGTAAAAAATTTTCGTGCTGACAAGCATAAATAATTTAATTTTTTAATTTAATAATCATAAACTTTATTTAAGTAAAGAAATCATGGTTGCCCAGGAGTTTGTTTCCCCGTTTCTTTTCCTGTCTAGCTAGGGTTTGAAACGATGGTTGTGTATTTTAGATGGGATTAAAATTAATGTATCTTTAACATCAAATCGCCTCTGTGGTCTAGCAATCCGGGTGTTGGACTTGACTGCATGAGATCCCGGGTTCGAGTCCCGGGTCGGCCAACAAAAAGCAAATTGGATTTTTCCAATTTTCTAATAATAAAAAATGTTGGTCGGGATTGGAAATGTGCCCGGTTGGCGATAGGCTTGCCACCTATCACATTGTGGGACTAAGTGTCTTCGGCTAGTCGTGGGTGCCCTGGTTGTGCCTCTGCCTACCTCTTCGGGGATATGGGCGTTTGTAGTAAATTATGAAGCTTACTAATAAATACATAAATAAATGAAATATCTTTCAAAATATAAATAAATGCTGTGATTTAAATGTAAAAATGTACTAACTATTTTTTAAATTAAATTAAATATTTGCACGCCATGATATGGTAGAATACGTTATAAACATTTATTCGTTTTTAAATTTTACATAGTGCCATGGAAAGAATGAGTTCTGATTGTTATTTTATTTTCAAATCCAATATTTTTTATGTGTGTTTTTACTGTAAAAGTATTTCAATGATATAGTTAGTTGTTTAGTGCTACTTTTATCAACATAATGAAACATTGGACTTTTTTAAGCATTTTTTTTGCAGTTGGGTTTTTGTGTTTATTTTATTTTAAGTTAGAAAGGACATAAAAATTTATGCATGGTATGTGATGCAATATTTTTTGTAAATATACAGAAAAAAAATCGGCTTTGGCAGCGTTTTCGATGAAAGCTCTGTTTTGTTTTCCAAATTTTGTAAAAATCGTTTTGAATTTTATTTGTGTTTCACTATAAAAGTATTATAGTGATATAGTTAGTTGTTCAGTGTTACTTTTATCAACCTTATAAACTACTGGACTTATTAATATTTTTTTTAAGTTTTTTTTTGCTGTTGGGTTTTTGTTTTAAGTTAGAATGGATGTAGAAAGTTTTGCATGGCGTATTGATACGATATGGCATGTAATGCGATATTTTTTGTAAATCTATAAAAAAACATCCTATAAATTTGTTGTTATAACTAATGCAGCTTTTTCGATGAAAGCTCTCAACGGGCTTTAATCTGTATGTATAAAAGAAAGTGGCGTTAGTTACACTATTTATAACTCAAGAACGGCTACACCGATTAGGCTGGAAATTGGTAGGGAGGTAACTTAAAACCGGGAAAAGGTCATAGGATACTTTTATCCTGTTCAATTGTGAGGAAACTGGGAAAAACAACATTTTAATTTTTCCCATACAAACTAAACGGGCGGAACGGAGTTCGCGGGAGCAGCTAGTTTTTCAATAAAATGAACAGATGCTGCTATATTTCAACAAATTTATACAATTTTTTGGCAAAATTGTTTTGAATTCATCGTGAACATACAGACTGATATGCGCGCAGGGGCTTTGTTTCGTGAAATATAATAAAAAACGGATTGTAATAATAATAAGTATATTTCGTATAGGTCCGGGCTTCGTGTTGCAGAATAAACCATCTGACTTCTTGCCAGGCAGCTCGTACAAGGCAAGAATAATCTTACCGTCACTAACACCGTGACATCCGACTAGGTGGTAGAGTTTCACAGCGACTCGCTAGAGTGGTCCTTTGCCTTAATTATTTCTTCCGCTATAACGCTGCCCTTGCCGTTGACATGTTCCAATAGGATAGGGTAGCCAATAAACTTACTTTTGCTCGAAGCTTAGCACCACCTTCCGGTTGGCAACTCACCACTGCCACATTTTGTGTGGCGTCGGCGTGAATTTCTTACCATTAGGAAAACCGTTTGCCTGTTTGCCTTCCAAAATCAATAAAAAAAATGTACATGTAGGTACATATCCATGTCTTTATGCCAAATCCCTTATTTTAATACTTAAGTGTGTATTTATTTGTATTTATAAAACTATTTTTTTGCAAAGAAGATTGTTTTGTTACAGAGATTTTTTTGCCACGTAACTTAAATCCTTTTTATAGACGTAATCACAAGCTAATTACTACTGAACTACTATATAAGGTTTGGAGAGGTAATAAGTTAATCATCCAAAGTTTTCTAGTGCAGAGTTACATACAGATTCTTCAAGTTTATATAATGTAAGTTGGTTCATCATATTTATTTAACTATGGAAGAAGTTTTAAACTGTTTAAGTTCACGTTTGGTTGCTAAATCCCATTTCGCTGTTCGTCTCTGTGTTCGCTTAAATCTATAAAACTACGAAATTGATTTTGATGCGATTTTTCGATAGATGGGTTTAATCCAGAGGTAACTTTATGAGTATCAAAACACATAAGTTTGTCTACCTGTGTATCATGTGTATGAGTGTCTAAAATCGGGAGTGTCTGCTAGTCTAATACATGTAATAGAATAGATTTAAAGTTAAATTTGTGCATATAAAAAAAAAGTCTTCACTCCCATATGGCACTACCAACGACTAGTCGAAGACACTTAGTCAAGAAATGTGATAAGTGGCAAGCCTATTGTCAACCGGGCGCACGTCCAATACCGAGCAAAGTTTTTTATTGCAAAATTGAAAAAAACCAAACTATCTATTTGTTTCCCGACTCGGGAATCGAACCAGACACCTTATACAGTCAAGTTTAATTAGTGAACCGTTGCCCCTGTGCGATATACATATAACATTTTAGAAAATCAAAGATTAGTAATAATAATTATCCCTAAACAAGTCACACAAATTGAATCTAACCTTAAAGTAAACAAATTATGCCTCTGTTATGGGTGTTAGTCAATGTTTCTTATACATAGAAATACTTAAATAAATACAAGAATAAATTTAATAAACAGCCAGATTCGGAAATGCAGACATTTAAAGTCTATTAGTGCACATTGTTTACGGAATTCAGAACATAAAAAAGGGTTTGTCTGCAAAAACAACTAAAAGGATTTTTACTTAATCTCGTGTAACAGCAGTTTACAGTCTGGTTCAATATTTAGGATATTATTAATGCTAGTTAATCTTCCAACCTCATCACTAACCTTTACAAATCTTTTCAACATGCGTAAGGAGTCACGGTCAATTAGCCAGCGTTTATTGACTTCGTAAGCGTGACTTTCTTACCATCAGGAAATCCATCTATTTGTTTGATTTCTAATATAATATAAATAAAAAAAAGAAGTATGGCACTCAGAGACTGCCGCGGTAAAGCTTTTACATAAGCAGACATGAGTCACCAGATTGCGGGGCTAAGAGGGAGATTACGCATTGGCAGTAACGCTGATACTACCAATGCCACCTAGAGGCAAGTTGCTGAAATAAAGAGAGAAGCGTAATCAAAAAGTCATTAAAAGTTCTTATATTCATCGATAAATGGCGATATCATGGGGTGTTAGGCTATTTTCGTTACGGAACTTTTGGATTCGGTCTTCACGCTCAAGGCCCGCGATAGAAGCTATGCAATAACTTAAAACAAATTTTTTTTTTTGTTCATAAAAATACGTTTATTTGTTTTTTTTTTAATTAAGTTGATGTCGCTTTTTACAACTTTTTTTCACATTTTGTTATATTTTTTGTATTTTCAGCGAAAAAATGACTGGCAATACCAAGATTTTTATTCTTTCAACCCTTTTCACTTCAATGTTGTGCTACAGCGACATTTACGACAAGTTAGACTATGACAAATTCGATAAGGATGTATCCTTGTTAAAGAGTCATTTGGATTGCTTTATGGATATAGCTCCCTGTAAGGATAAAGAGTCTGCGTCTGTGAAACGTAAGTACATATACACATCTCAAGATACCAAGTCTTTTGTAGGGTGTGCAGAGAGTATCGAGTACCAAGTGCCGTGATCCGATTCGAGATTCCAATTATATATTTATACAACAATTATTCATTTAAAGGTATAACATAAATATGATCATTCTACGTATAAAATATTACTATTTTATAAATGTAAATATTGTTTCGTCTAATTTTTTTACAAAAACATACTTTCTTATGTCTGGCTTTGATTTCAGCTCACCTTACTGAAATATATGCTGACTCTTGTCGCGAATGCAGTGACCTACAAAAACATCACGGCCATATCTTCATCCGTGCTCTCAAAAAAAACCTACCAGAAAGTTATCAAGAGTTCGCAAAAAAGTTTGATAAGGACGGCAAGCACATGGCCTTACTTGAAGCTGCTTTAGAAAATTATTAGAATTGTGTCAGTTTTGCCACAACTTGGATATTACGTACAGTAAACATCACAGATGTCTGACCTCTTAAAATATTCTGTACATTACCATAATATTACTATTTATTGAGGAACTCAAACTTGCCTTGCCTACTGTACCTTAGCCATCATTTGTCATATGTAAATTTGCACAGTTATTTTTTCGACAGTTGACAATTTTAAAGTTACACTTTTAAGTTAAATTACATGTTTTTAGTATTCTATTATAGTTTTTTTTTAACTATGTGTTACCTACACTCTATATATAGCCTGTCTTTCAATCTCAGAAACTAAATTAAAAATAGCAGTATTGTAAGTTTTTTGCGATTCTTAAATAGAGTCGGCCATTATCGACAAAAGTTTTAAAAATCGGTTACCGATTTTTATGAGTTACATTGGAAAATTTTTACATGGGTATTTAAAACGAATTAATACAACATTAATACGTTTCATAATTGTAGGTCAATGACTAATGTCATTATTTGAATTTTTACAAAACAAAGTTTATAAAAACATGTATTTTTTAATTACATTATTTTAAAAAATATATTTTTAGGTACTTAAATACTCAAAATTATCTGATTCGTCATTTATAATAATTAACCTATTGGTTATACCTTCGACTTTTTGTGACTTTCGTTGAGGAGTTACTTGAAGAAGCCCGTCCCCGAAACAGCTTTGAATTCAATTAAATTAAAAGTGTTATTTTTTTGTTACAAAACAATAAACCTATAATATTTTTTGGCAAAGACAAGTATACAGCTTCTCTAATGGTAAGCTTCTCTTCCTCGTGTTGGTTCGGGCTCCTTTGCAGAATAAACCATCTGCCTTTCTTGCCAGGCAGTTCGTAAAAGGCAAACACAGGCTTTTCATCACTAACACCGTGACGTCTGACTAGATGGTAGAGACTCGCCCGGATTGGTACCACCGCCTTACCTATTCCTGCCGCCATAGCGTTATGACGTGTTCCGATTGGGAGGGTCAGGTAGCCGGTAAACTTACCTTTGCTCGAGGCCTAACATCCTGACCTCAGGTTGGCAACGCACCATTAACATCTTTGATGTCTCTAGGCGGCGTGAATTTCTTACCATCAGGAAATCCGTCTGCTTGTTTGCCTTCCTAAATTATAACAAAAAAATAAGAAATAACTGCAGTGTGTAGACGCCATGGGTGCGTCCTGTCGGTGTAAGTCTAATTGTGCAAGTCCAAGTCCTGGCGTACCCTCCGGACTGGAACAAAACATTGTGACTATGGTAACAGGAATCGCGGTGGATGTCTATCCGGACATGTTGCTGACAGCATAGCACTCTACCACCAGTGGTTTTGTTGTTACTGACCCGTTTTGCCTTGACTCGCCTCTTACTGCGGGCAGCCAGGCAGGACGGCAGCTGGTCTATTCTACACAAAGGACCCGAAAGAACACAGGGGAAACTATATAAACTTACTTTGTTATAACTATGTAAGTATTTCTATGTGTTAGTATCCTTGTAACGCTTAGTGTAACGCTCGCTGACCGCATTAGTAACAGTGAGATCCGAGAAAGAGTGGGATTAAAAGAAAGTGTTGGTGTTAAAATGCGAAAGAGCATGCTCCGCTGGTTCGGACATGTGGAAAGAATGACAGATAAAAGATTGACAAAGCAGATATACAATGCGAATGTGGATGGATGTAGGTACCCGGGGAGACCAAGGCTGACATTTCACTATCAGGTCAATCGGATATTATCCGAGGGTGGTGTCAAGAGTCTCCGAAACCGGTGTGTTTGTATGGAAAGGGTAATTAATGTGAAGGAAGCAAGACAGGTTTGTCAGGATCGTGAGATCTGGCACTCGATATTCTCTGCCTACCCCGTAATATGTATGTATGTATGTATGTAGTATCCTTTATTGGCGCCATGAATAGGTACAAGCACATAATTTGCTTACTTTAGGATTCAATTTGTGTAATACGTCTAGGTCCCAGAGCAATTTTTATTTATTTAAAACATGATGCAATATAGTAGAACAACAACCCAACAAAACCAAAATCAAAAATTGATACAAAAAAATAACAACATGTACAGGCATAACGGACGTATTTGAACACATCAATTGATTTATTTACGAAAGGTTTGCATAATTTACAACAAAGAAAATTGCAAAATAATCTCGTCTAATTACACAAAAATTGAGTAATTTCCTCGATATCCATTTGATTCCAACATCAGACCTAGACTTGGTGGTAATGAGACCACCTCGGAAGTACACTTAAATAATAAAGTTTCTAAGAAAAAAGTTATCTTTTTCAATTTCTGTTAAAAGTGGTTAGTAAATTTAAGGTTGTAGAATCAAATAAATTTAATTTTATCATATTACAAAAATCGACATTATTTTTGTTTTATAAAAATCGGTATCATCGGACATCACTTCAAACAAACACTGGTATTATTATTTCTAAACATGATATTTACATCTATAAATTCGGTCTTTGAGATTAAAAACAGACTATAGGTTAGCCTAAAGGTTGACAGTGAGAAAAAACGTTTATTTCACTTTTTTTAATCAGCATAGTTTATTTTTATTTACACAAGTTTAAATAAATTATTTTTAAAGCAAGTTTATTTTTGTAATAATCTTGTAGTTAGAAGGGCTATATTCCCTTCCGTATATTTAGAAGTACGATTCAGGACTTATATTGATCAGATAACAGATATCAAGATCGTGAGATACTATCTCCCTACCCGTAAGGGACTTGGCGTGAAGATATGTATGTATATATGTTAAAAAAAAAGGACACACAAGATAGGAAAATGTTGAGAATTTTAGGTGTTCTTATAATTCTTACTGGTTCCACAATCAAAATCCAATCTACTCAAGCATGCAATTTTTTTAAGTTTCATTGATAATCTGTGAGTTCGTCGAATTCGAATTAGAGACACATAGATACCTTGTAAGTTAAATAAAGACTTTTAATAAATACTTAACTGTTACAAACAGATAATTTCACCAGAATTTTTGGTATGTCATAAATGTTAAGGAATGAATAGTAGATGAATTTTAAGTTTAAAAAATCAACCACCAAAACCTAAACTAAGTACGACAAATAAGGGACGGTTGATTGTTCAACCTCTTTTTTAATCATAGTTAGACCTATACATAAGATGTATTGTTTTTTCGAGGGAAAACTTACTAGCTACATGGTTTTTATTTTACATAACCTCCCACAAAGTAATTATAGCCGTCAAAAAATAATACTGGTTTAAGCTTAATTAAAATAATAATGCAACCTGAGAGATAATATCTGGTTTCCTCAAACAAGAAGTCCCAATTTAGTAATAAGACTTGAATTATATTTAAGTAAATAAAGATCAGATTTTTAAGAAAATTATATTTCTTATAGAAATGGAGGCAAAAGTCCTCATCAGATCAACTACTAAAAGAGGGGCCGTCCATTGGAGTAATTCTCTAGGCATGTGACATCCTGGTGGCTGGAGAAAGTCCCCCGACCGCCCCCGATGGCTCTGCTTCCTCCTGCGCCAGAGCGGGCTTGACTTGTTATCTTCCTTCTGGACCCGCTCCGTGATCTCATTTTGCAAACGTTTCATCCAACCAACCAATCACTTGACATCCCTATTCGGAACACCTACAACTTCTGGCATACCAAGACGTATTGTATGTTTCGGCCTTGAAGAGACATAGCCATTGAATATTGTAAATATTTCCTATATACAATCTTCTCTCTCTACACATGTATAAGTACACATTTACCATTGTTTCAAACTCTGTTATAAGGTCACTACCAAATGTATGAGTTATATGATATCAGTGACAATAAGTCTGGTTTCTTTGGCGAAAATATTGAAGTCATCCATGAATAAAAGATGACAAATTATTCACCCCCTCTGTGCAGCCAATAGTCTAGCTTTAAATACGTTAGTAATATACTCAAAGAATTTAAAGCAAGACAAAACCACAATGAGACTCAGGCTATCGCCCTGAAAAATGTCCCGCTAAATCATTACGGTTTCAGAAGTACAAACACATGTTTTTACCTCCTCGAAGGGAAATACTCGCAACTATGGTCCATACATGAAACGAGAAAAGAACTTAGATCTTATCGAATTTGTACAGTATCACCACTGGAGTAACCAACGAATTGTAAGTCTTTTTATCGTCAATTTTTTCATCAACAGAGGACGTCCACTGCTGGACATAGGCCTCCCCCAAAGAGCGCCACAAGTCACGGTCACTAGCCGTTTGCATCTAGCGGCTCCCTGCGACTTTGACCAAATTGTTAGTCAATTTCTTAGGCTACTTTAAAAAAAAACGTTTCTGGTGATTCCTATATACACGTTCTATATTATAAAGGCAAGTCCAGGTTGTCCACGCTGATATGCATGCTTAAGACAGTAAATCCGATCTACAAGTGATCGATTGGTCTACCACCTGTGCCAACAAAGGCTTGGTCCCATTACGCATCACTCTCGGTCAATTATAACTAATTTCCGATACGAAGCAAATAAGTCTACCAATGATCATAATTATTTATTACAAAAAAAAATTAAAAAACTTTAACTGGATAATTAAACAATAAAATAATTCACAAACACTGGGGATATCAGGGCACGAAGCAAACGTTTTTTTTAGTTTCGGGTTCACATATTTTCCACCTTAGCTATTTTAACTTTGTATATGGTTGCGAAATTTTCGTATGTATACTAACGATAAAGTAGCGGATTTTTGTTGACTTTAGAAACAGACAAACCAACATTAGGTATAAATGGAAGTGTAACATAGTTAGATTGATTTATCAACCCTCAAACACCCTGCATACCGATTTTCAAGAAAAGCGTAATATCGCCTCTGTGGTCTAGCAGCCCAAGTGTTGGACTTGACTTCATGACGTCACAGGTTCGAATCCCGAGTCGGGCAACAAAAATAAAATGTGGCATTTTCAATTTTCGAATAAAAAAAAGTTGCTCGGGGTTGGATATGCGCTTGCCACCTATCACATTGTGGGACTTAGTGTCTTCGACTAGTCGTGGGTGCTCTGTTTGTGCCTCTGGGCTTGATATGGGCGTGAAGATACTTGCAAGAAAATTTTTGAAGCCATTTCTGATATTTCGAAAACATACATATATATACAAGATTTGATCACTTAAGTTATAACATGTGTTTAAGAAACTGCCGCGTTTTTTAAGCAAACCGGAAACATTGTGTTCCATTGTATTTACATCTTCCGACATTACAATGATTTATTGTTTATTAATTGTTTTGTTCCAACAGCAAACAAAAATTTAAATTTAATTCATACAAAAAAACAATACAATATTTTTTCGAATCTACGTGTTACCATTTGTATTTATTACATGGTACAAAGTTACAATAATAAGACTACATTTTTTGATTGGCCATTATTTAATAATTTTTATTTGAAATCTGGAAATTGATCTTTTGATATAGTACAATTTAAAATTTGTATAAGGATTAAACTTAATGACTGTTTAAAATAATTGATAGGCCGTATAAGCTTAGATCTCTTAAACAAGCTCAGAGTCGCTCAGCGTGCTATGGAGAAATCTATGCTCAGTGTTTCGTGTTATTGTCCAGAGAGTCAGCAAGCTGAAGTAGCAATGGGCAGGCCATATTACTCGCAGAACCGATAACCACTGTAGAAGAAAGGTTCTCGAGTGACGGTCCCGCACCGGAGGACGTAGTGTTGGACGACCTAACACCCGATGGACTGATCTTTGGGGCAGGCCTATGTCCAGCAGTGGACGTCCTCCGGCTGATGATGATGATGATGAAGTGTTTTGAATATTTATGATGCTGATAAATTTTATGATGTTGATAAACTAATTTGTATTGTCTACATATTTATTTTTTACCTGTTGTCCAGGTCCATTTGTGAGAATAAACCCTTTGCCTTCCTACCAGACAGCTCGTGAAAGAGGAGCACTTGTTATATAAGTCATTACAAATAAGACCACTGGTGGTAAAGACTGTGCTCTGTCTGAGATTGGTGATCTTGCTGGTGTGCAGCAAGTTGCACAAATAGAAATCCACCGCCTTAACTATTCCTGCCGCACAATGATCTCTTCATCTTGTGATTCTGAGGGTAGAGTAGCTGGTAGATTTGCACCATAGGCTTAACATTCCGGCTATAGGACAGAGACGCACCTGTGAAATGCACATTTAATCCAAATTCAATAATAATCGGAAGATGGAAAAATGTTTCTTCAAAGATTGCTTTTTTGTAAGGCTTATTTACAACCGTCTACATGGTCTTTAGTAGTACTACGCAATCTTTCAAAGTCCGGCTTGCTACCTTATTACTTTTAAGGGTGAAATTTATAAAATCCCAAACAAGTGACGTAATACCAATATATATGTGTCCATACCATCACATACCACAGTTATCTATTACGTTTAAGAGAGCAGCGCACTTGTTTGCCGTTTTATCACACTTATTTATTTAGGACATTCATACGAAGTTTTTCACATGGTCAGCATGAAGGCAGATTTCCAAAAAACTAAATGGAAAAAAGAACAAGTCCAATGACTTTCTTTCGCCGGATCTTCTTAGGTTGTGGCCGCGATTCCGATCCAGTGAAAGTTTACAATAAATTAATATTTTTAAAAGAAAAAAAAAACACGCTTTTATAGGTGCACGTAAAAGTCAAAAATAAATTACGGGTCGTTCAAGTTGTCTCTATTTCTGGGCTGAAGTGTATACGGGCGCTGGAACAGGAAAGACTTTTTTAGACCTTGCTGAGAAATCAAGTTAAACAATGTTTTGGGAAGCAGGTAACAGAGACTGGCGCTCTAACTAGAGTTGCATCATGACTAGTAGAAGGATCTACATTAAAAAGTATGTTCAAAGTACCAGTCAACAATGGCAAAATGTAAAGTTCTTGTTCGTGTATTTGCTTACAAGAGAGTTTACCTGCTCCAGCACCCCCCGCTTTTACAGTAAAACATTATATTTAAAAGCACATAGTTTACACTTCAGCCCAGAAATAGAGACAACTTAAACGACCCGTAATTTATTTTTGACTTTTACGTGCACCTATAAAAGCTTATTTTTAAAGTTTTTTAAACTATAAATTTATTTTATACTTTTTAGTATTTGCTAATGGCATATTTTAAACATTTATTTCAAATAAACGAATGAGCCCGCATCCTCTCCATCTCCGCCAGTGCGCCTGTATTGCATGGTGTCTAACTTGTCAGATTAGAACAGTCTAGCTCTTCAATCTGGAGACTATTAAGTGATATTTGCATTTTTGCGTATAATTTTGCATATCCACTATCACCATCAATAGACTATCTGCAGCTCTTGAGGTGGAAGCACTGGCGACGGACCTGTAACATCTATGATGTATATAGCCCACGGTTGATTCTTACCATCAGGACACCCATGTGCTTGTTCGCTGATCTAACATAAAATCATTTTTTCACATTTATTACAATTTTCATACAAAATTGCAGGTTTAAAAAATCTTGTACCATCTTAACCCAGATAAGCCTACTGTCCTATATTTAGGACAGTAGAAATAAAAAAAAATATCAGAATACCCTCTTTATCTAAGATTATTTAGTCTTATGATTTGCAGTAAGAAACGTGTCAGCTTTATTAGAAAAAATAAAAAGACAGTTATTTTAACAGTTTTTACCTTATATTTTACTTATAAGTGTGTAATAAAAGTGCGTTGCAGACATGGGAATAAAATGGGAATAAAGTATGTATAAAAAGTTATATTTTACTCGTGAGTTGTTTTTTTCTGTGTTAATATTTAGTTGATAACCTTAACTTTTGTACTAAATAAATATTCTAGCAAAATAATATAAATTAATAACGTATAACTTGTTACAAATACTAGCGTACTATATATAGGACAGTAGGATAATATACATGATTTTAGTACAATAATACAACTTTTTCTTTACAGACCGTTAGCTGCGCTTGAAATTTTAGATGCTTTAGAAAATGTTTCTGATAATGAAGAAGATTATAGAGAACGACTGATATGTATTCTACCTCCTCCTGTTGATCCTGACTGTCTCACTGACGAAGATTCGGGTGAAGAAGATAATGTAACTTTGAATAATTTGCCACGAAACATTCTGATTCAACCGGCTGAAGTAATGATTCAAGGGCAGATTATGGTGAGTGATACAGAAAAAGAACCTTCTGATTCTACAGGTCGAACTAAACGTAGGCGTACCTACGCATGGAGAAAACGGGACTTGGCAAAAAATCCCGTGAATTGGCCAGATGTTCAAGGCGCTTGCCAAGATAAGCGCCCATTTGAGTGGTTTGAAAACTTCTTAGATGAAGATGTTATTTCGTTGTTGGTGTCAGAGAGCAATAAATATGCTGTCAAAAAGAATTTGCCTGGAGACATAATCACTGAAGATATGAAATGTTTCATCGGCATATTGTTGGTTAGTGGGTATTCATGGCTCCCTCGTAGAAGAATGTATTGGGAAAACTCCCCTGATACAAAGAATGAATTGATCAGCTCAGCCATGACTAGGGATAGATTTGAATTTATTTTTCGCCACCTTCATGTCAATGATAATCTGGATTTGCAAGACAAATACACAAAAGTACGCCCCCTAGTTACACTTCTAAATAAAAAGTTCTTAGAGTTTTCTCCTCTTGAACAGCATTATAGTGTAGATGAGGCCATGATCCTCTACTATGGTAGACATGGCTGCAAACAGCACATAAAAGGTAAACCTATTAGGTACGGGTTCAAAGCTTGGGTTGGTGCTACACGGTTAGGGTATGTTTTATGGATGGAACCATACCAAGGTGCTACAACTATGTGCAATCCAATATATAAAGAATTGGGGCTGGGTGCAAGCGTTGTTCTCACTTTTTGCGATGTGCTGATTTCACGTGGCTTCGACCTTCCTTGCCACGTAGTTTTTGATTTTTTTTTAATGGGACGCCCTTGCTGAACGAAAGGCCTTTGTTGCACTGGGACAGTTCGAGAAAACAGGACATCTAGTTGTCCTCTGATTACATCGAAGTTACTGAAAAAAAAGGAACGTGGTGCTGTCGATTACAGAACGACACATGACAACACGTTAACTATTGCTAAATGGCATGACAATAATATATTCAGTATTACTTCTAATGCTGTAGGAATAAATCCTAAACAATCTGCCAAACGCTTCTCACAAAGTGAAAAGAGAAACATTGTCATAGAAGAACCACATATGGTGTCCATCTATAACAAATATATGGGAGGAGTGGATCGGTCTGATGAAAATATTTCACATTACCGAATTGGTATACGAGGTAAGAAATGGTACATGCTGTTGCTCACACACATGATTGATCTTGCCGAACATAATGCATGGCAGTTATATAAAATAAATCATGGACAACTGGATCATCTTGGCTTTCGCAGAAGGGTAGCAATTGCTTTGATTGAATCAAACAGAAAAAATGCCAAAAGAGGGCCTAGCCGACCCTCCCATCATGAACATGCTGATAGTCGTAAAGACCAAATGAATCATCTGGTTATTCCTCAATCAAAGCAAACACACTGTCGTCAATGTCACAAAAAAAGTTTGACACGTTGCAAGAAATGTGATGTTGGAGTGTGTGTCAAGTGTTTTGAAACATATAATTCATAAATAGTGTTAATCTAGTAAATTACATATAACAATGAGTAATATAATCAATAGTTATCTAATAAACTACACTTTTTGATTACATTCTGTTTTGTCATAAATGGTCTTTTATTTCCTCTTATTATCCTACTGTCCTACATATAGGACGGCTGTTTCCCTGAAAGCCTTACACTTATTTTTTTTTCCATATTTTTTTTATGTTGCATAAGGTCTAATAAACTAATTAATGTAACTTTTTTCAAAATTTTCAAAAAAATTTAGTTTCAGGCTTATCTGGGTTTTAAAGATGGTAGTGTGACTTGTAAGATTTAGTAGTAAAATTACACTAGTGTTATATTAGTCAACCTTAATTTATTTGAAAGAATAAAACATGAGATGCATTAAAAAAAACATTTGCAAACACTTTAAGAGCTAACTTTAAGTAGAATGACATATTAAAATATCACAAATAAATACTTTTTTCCATAAAAATAGCCATTTAATGTATGTAAATACAAGTATTACTGTATTTAAAATATAAACACCATATCGTGTAATTTGCTTACAAAAACATTTTTTCTTGTATCTTATATATTATTCTTATTTATAGCCTCTGAGCTCTAGCGGTTCGGCGTCGGACTTGATTTCTTGATGTCCCAGGTTTGATCCCCGGGTCGGGCAACGAAAAAGACGTCTGACACTCGGAGACTGCCGCTGTAAAGCTATTGCATAAGCAGTAACGCCGATGCAACCAATGCCATCTTGGAAAACATTGACGTGAAGATACTTTTTTTATTTTCTTACATCTGATTTTTATTTCAGGCCACCTTACTGAAGTATATGCTGACACTTGTCGCGAGTGCAGCGACCTACAAAAGCATCACGGCGATATCTTCATTCGTGCTCTCAAAATAACCTACCAGAAAGTTAGCAACAGTTCGCAAATAAATTTGATAAGAATGGCAAGCATATGGCCTTACTTGAAGCTGCTTTAGAAAATTTTTAGTAAGGTGTTCAGTTCTGCCACAACTAGAATTACTAACAGTAAACAACACAGATATCTGACCTCTTAAAAATATTTTATAAATTATATTACAACGATTTGTTGAGGTTAAACATTTTCCTCGCTTACTGTACCTAAGTCATCATTTGCCGTATGTAAATGTGACGTGTACATTTCAGATTTAAAGTAACGTTCTTAAATTAAAATATACATTTTTTTTGTATTTTTATGTCTTTTATTTCAAACTAGTTGTTACCTACACACTAGGTTAGCCTAAAATTTGACTATGAGATAAAGTATTTAATAAAAAAAAATGTCTTCACGCTCGTATCCCCGAAGATGTCGGTATGCAGAGGCACAAACAGGGCACCAACGTCTAGCCGAAGACACTAAGTCCCATAATGTGATAGGTGGCAAACCTATCACTAAGCTGACACATATCCAATCCCAAACCAGTTTTTTTAATTAAAAATTTAAAAAACCAAATTTTCTTTTTGTTGCCCGACCCGGAATTCGAACCCGGGACCTCATGCAGTCAAGTCCAACACGTGGACCGCTAGACCACAGAGTATTTAGTATTTAGTTCGTCTTTTTAGGTAATTACAACAATTTATTTGTATGTTTAGAAAAACATATTTTCGTAATAATATTTTTGTTAATGGGACTATTGCCTCTCAATATTCAGTAAACCTGAGAAGTAATATTGACGATACAAAGGATAATGTCGGAAATATTTTGCAGAAGAGAATCTGCTCTACTTCGTTATAATTTTGAATTGTCAACCTATTAACACATAATATATGCACGAGGTGGATAATCTTCCGACTACCCAGAGAAGCATACATACGTTGTAAATTAAATAAAATATTAAATAAATGTTTAACTGTTAAAAACAGATCACTCCCAAAACTTCACTCAGTTTTCCTGTTAAAGGACAAACAGTCGGCAGACAGACAAAAAAAGCAACCAGCAAACCAAAACAAATTACCTCAACAGGGGATAATTAATTGCTCAATCTTTTTTATGTTATTGTTGTTAGACTAATTTTTCTAAATTTATATTTTTATTTTATTTGATAGTAGCACGCGGTTCTCAATATATTAAAAGACAACCGAGACATATAGATACCACAGATATTATAGGTGTGTGTACCATACCCTCTGATCCGGAACATGAAACCGTCATTGTGGTGGCAGGAATAGATGAAGCGGATGATCATTACTCGAGCAATAATTATTAAGTAAGAACCTAATTAATATGTAACCCTGAAAATATTGGAAGATACCCAACCAGGGCACCTACGACTAGCCAAAGACACTAAGTCCTACAACGTTATAGTTGGCAAGGCTATTGCCAACCGGGCACATATCCAATCCGGGAAAAAGTCAATTTTGTTGGGAAATCGAAACTACAAATTTTGTTTTGGTTGCCGGACCCGGTGGTTGAAGCAGAGACCTCACGAAGTCAAGTAATTGAGATATTAAGTGCCTGAAAAAAATTGTTAGCATTTTGTAAGTTACTTTTCTTTCAGAACTACTTTGATTTTAAAAGGCGTTCAATAAATTAATTAAAAAACTCACTAGGCAACTGGCAAGCCAGGAAAGTTCTAAGTTTCACGTATTAGACTAACTGAATTCTTTTTGTACTTCATTTTATATTTTTCTATTTATGTCTGACATAATTCTTTTCACCTTTTTATCATTCAAATTAAGTATTTTCAAACTTACGTATACTGTTTCATTTTTCTAGCTACAGCCGATAGAATTTTCATTATAATGAGATTGCTGCAGTATACAAAAAAAATATCTTTATGTATACCCGAAGATGTAGGTAGGTACGTGCCCCACGTATTAGAAATCAAATACCTACAATTAAATATAATTATACTAACTACATTATTTTTGTATTTTTATATTTATGTCTGACATAGTTCTTTTATTATTTTTGTCATTCTCATTATTTGTAAACCTACTTGCTTATACTTTTTAAATATTTTTTTGACTACAGCCATATTGCATCGTAACGAGGTTACTACAAAACACAAAAAAATATCTTCACACCCATATACCCAAGAAGGTAGCCATAGGCTCAACCAGGTCATCGACGATTAGCCAAAGACACTAAGTTCCACAATATGTAAGGTACACAAAATTTTAGTATTTTCCGCGATTTCCCTGTTCCAAAGTAATTTCATTACCAGATCCAGATTTGGTGGCAATGAGACCACCTCGGAAATAGTCTCTATTAAATAAAATACAAGAAATTTTAAAATTATTTTAAAAATAATGGAGAATTAACGTATACAAAAATTATAGGAGTCGAATGTAAATTCTTTATGTTTCCGAAGTCTGTTCTTAAGGTTTATTTTGAAAAAAGTATCTTCTCGCCTATACCACAGCCACAATCACACACAGCCACAACCCTGGCACCCATAACTAGCAGAAGACACTAAGTCCCACAATGTTATAGGTGGCAAATATATCGCCAATCGGATACATATCCAATCCCGGGTAACGTCATTTTTATTGGAAAATTGAAAATACACGTTTTCAATTTTTTTCGTTGTCCGACCAGGCCAGGCAGGCAGACCAGTTTCGTTGTACGACAAGTATATCTTGCCCTCGTAATAACAAATCAAATAGATTTGTTACTACGAGGGCAAGATATAACATTTTAACACACTTTTCTAAAATAAACTCTTGTACTTTTCCACACTACACTTCGTTTAAAACTTTACGTTACACATTAGCAGACCGGTTTCACTTTTCACGGCATCATCAGGGCTTTACCACAATTGATAATTAAGTATGTTTCGTTTTAACTTTTAGTATTTGGCTGTTACTTACAGACGGTAAATCATCTATAGGTACATATAATAAATCTGTAGAAGGGTCAATTCTGTACTTTGAAAATATTGAAAAAATAAATAGCAGGGGGTGTTACTGGATCGATACCAAACCCAAATATGGGATTAAAAAATTTTTTGTCTGTCTGTTCAGGTTCAGGAAACTTGGTATAATTATACCTTATTATCCTGGGCATAACATGGGATAATTTTTAACTTGTTAATATTATCATCCGCTCGGACGGAGTCGCGGGCGGAAGGTAGTAAAAAAATAAAAATTGACCATTTAACTTAACTGAACTGAAAAATAACTTTCTTGCGAACATCTGCAAAATGAGAACCATTCTTTGACTTTCCGAACCGGGAATTTGTTCAAAAAAGTACATCTCATTTCCAAACAATTTATCCCAGAATAATGGGTGATTAACGTTGGAACTAAAATCCATGATCTAATGGATATAGCTATGAGATGGCGGTCATAATGCGAAAAATTGTACTACCTTCACTCGTCCACTTCCTCGCCGCATTCAACAGATTTCGAATGGACCCACCTGCAATTAGAACCACCAATGCAGCGTTTGGAAGTAACTTCAGTTATTGCATCGAAAGTCAGGAAAGCTCCTGGACTAGACTAAATAACAGCATAAGTACTCAAGGCTCTGGAAGACAAAGCTAGTGACATATTACATTACATTTACAATAGTGTCTGTCCAATAGGTGTCTGGGTAAAAGATTGGACAGAATCTATCTTACCGCAACATAAAAATGGATCCAAAAGAACCAAAAATGATGAAAAAGAACCTTTTGTAAAATTGTCAGAGCTGTATCTGTATTTTGCAAATATTTTACTAAAACACGTTAAAATAAAAGTCACGATTTAATAATTAAAAAAAATACTTTTAATACACTTTTTTTCACTGATTACATTTTGCATTTGCTTCATTTTTTTATCTTTTTGTCGCCTGCGTGGTCTAGCGGTCCGGTATTAGACTTTACTTCATGAGCTCCCGTGTTGGACCATCGAATCAGGCAACCAAAATCAAATGTGTCTCTTCGAATTTCTAATAAAAATAATGTTGCCCGGTTGGCGATAGGCTTGCCACCTGTTAAACTGTGGGACTTAGTGTCTCCGGCTAGTTGTGAATGCCATGGCTGTAGCCTATCTCTTACGATACTCTTGGGATACGGGAAAATACTTTCGGGTACTACTACTGAAAATCTCCTGAATCGATATTAATTGAGATTTCAATACTTTATGACACTAAAGATTCGTTGCGAATCCCTTGGTATGTTGTGTGTCACTGTCCTTTTTTACTGAGATTAGCAGCACTTCACACTTTAAACTGGAATGTAATGAAAGTAAAGCGTTGTTTAATGGCTTTATGTAATAATTTACTAAATCTGGTAACTTATCGGGTACTTCAACTTGACTAAAAGCAAATGCTGGCACCCATGAAAAAAAGTAAAAAATAAAAATTTCAGGAATAAAATAAATGTGACATTTTGAGTTTTGGCGCCATCGAGAGAAAAGATGGTCGAAGTTTTTTCATAATTATTGAATTTCGTGTTGATATTGAGTGAAATTAGTCAATTTGGGTGGCATTTTGCACAATTTTGTTCAGTGAAAATGCACAAATGAAATAATCGTGAAGAAATTAGCGTATCGTGTATTTCCTCGTTGTCGCCAAATGTCATTACATGAGCTTGTGTAATGAGGCCGGCGCTTTACTCAAGATGACTTACCATGACTTACTGACAACTTATGACTGATGACTAATTATAATTTATAATTGATATAAAATTTGATGCAAAATTCTACTTGACTAATGGCAAAATACTTACGTGAAGGCCAAAATTCAATGAAAGAAAAAGAAAGAAACTGTGACATTTAACAATAATTGACAATCGGACGTGTCAAATCTGTAGGGTTCTCTTTACGCCATTTGAGTACGGAACTCAAAAAAACATTTGTGAGGGTTAAAAATAATTAGGTTATAAAGAATACTTTATCTATAAAATAAATATTTACAATAGCTTTTGTGGTTACATTGAAATTACTATTGATCACATAAGCAAAAAGACATAATATGCACGCAATATGCACGGACACATACAAAAAATACTTAGTTTTGAAATTGGACATTGGAAACGTATTTTTTTTCAAGCAACACACACGAAAACACTTAATTTAAAATTGGACATTCTGTGAAGTACCTTCTCAACGAATTCTTCAGATTTGTTGCTCAACTAGTTTATAAATTGTCCAACAGTGATACAGAATAGACCTCTTGGTCCGTACAGTGAAAAATTATTTCTATAAACAAAGATAATTGCGGATATTAACATGTGACAGTAGATCGATCAGTATGCATGCAGATTTTGTTTCCGTAAAAATTGATAATCAAATAAGATGTTTTTATTAATATTCGCACTAACACATTTATATAAACTAAATAAATAGTGAGGGGCGCCAATTCAGCTTAAACGACCTCTATCACAATATTACATATTAATTGAAAGGTACTTATAAATATTCATATCGATTAATTTCTAGGTACCACATAGTTTATGTTCTGACACAAATTAAATTGTAAATAGCTTAGTCTTTAGTTATATGAGTAAATTTTCCCAAAGTCATAGCAAACGGCGCGAGAGTTTAATTCTTTTTAAACAATTATTTCAAGTCATCAATATTTCTCTATCTCAGCTTCAAAATCATCAAAATGTTTGCCATCGGGGTCGTACTTGTCCCTAAACTGCTGGTACCCTTCGGGCAGGAAGTCTTTGGCAGCTTTGACGAACTGTTGGCCATGATGTTTCTGAATATCATTACAATTTTGACAAGCATCAGCTACAACTTCAGCCAAGTGGGCTGAAATCGAAAATAGGTTTATTAAATGTGAATTATGATTTTCTTAGAAATATTTACTGTTGGTAGCGGGCTGTCACGGTTTTGTTCGATTTCGAAGTGGTTAGACATTTGTCGCGTGTTGGTATAGTTTTGCATCTGCCTCTCTGCTGGGCACCTTGTAATAGGTGCGCTTAAGCTAACCACTGGTGATAGAGTGCTGTGCAATATCTTGCCTGGGTAAAGTTCCACCATCTTACCTATTTCTGTGACCACAATTACCGAAGCGAGTAGCCGGTACACTTGCACATTTGACCTAAAATCCAGGCTATTTGAATGAAAATGAATAAAAATGAAATTTATTTATTTGCTGATTATGAGTGTTAGAAGCTGTAACAAAGATATTTGGTTATACCAACATATTCTACCACATTCCAAACATTTATAAAAAAGTATCTTCACGCCCATATCCCCGATGAAGTAGGCAGAGGCAGGGCACCCACGACTAGCCGAAGACACTAAGTCCCATATTGTGATAGGTGGCAAGCCTATCGCCAACCGGACACATTTCCAATCCCGAGCAACATTTTTTTATTAGAAAATTGGAAAAACCCAAATGTCTTTTTGTTGCCCGACCCGAGATCCGAACCCGGGACCTCATTCAGTCAAGTCCAACAACTGAACCGCTAGACCATAGAGGCGATAACATTTTTAAAATTATACAAATTTATTATTTAGATTTATAAAACGTTTTAATGTTGGAACAAAATTTTAAAATATGATTAAGTTTAATCCTACTTACCTTAAGCTACCACCGTTTCCAAACCTAGCCTAGTGAGAAGAAAAAACGGCAAAATTAACTTTCCGACAGCCAGAATTAATCCTATCTACCTGAAACTGCCTTCCTTAAATTGGGCAGCAATATATTTATAGCAAGATTAAGAGGCTCACATGCTTGTTCGCTGATCGCTCATATAAAATAAGTGTTAAAAAAAGTGTCAGATCCATAATGAAGATATGACATTTGTTTACTTGATAGTGGTTTATGACATGTCCAGGGATACGTATTATTTTTGTTATCATTTCTTCATATCATTTATAAAAAAGTTATCAAAAATACTAACACGAAAAACAGGATTCCAAGGACGGTTACAACTAAACCGTTAGAAGTCAGAAGGACAGACCAAGGAATCTCCGCACAATCCGTAGCGGTCCCAAATTAATAATAAAAATTATAGATTCTATACTTCTTATCGTCGGTGCTTGGTGGAATTCCATTCTTGATGCAATTTATTTAGAAACACTTGTACTTTCCACAATATATTTTATTATTTTTTATTTTTATAATTTAGCCAACCGGTTTCGCTATACAAGCATCATCAGGGCTATATAACAACCGAAGTTTTGTTGAAAATAATACCGTCTAATTGTCATTCTCAAAAATGACGGTATTTAAATAACAAAATACTGAGTTAAACAAATTTAAATAGACTGGGTTTAATTTTTGATAAATAAATAGATATCTGTAGCATTCTTAGGAGTAAGTTAATGTTCTATTTGTTTATAAATAAATTGCATCAATAAAAAATATTATTATTACTGATATTTGCTATTCGACATATTATTTTTCGGAGAACACAAAACGACAATATTCCAAATCAAAGAAAAAATGAAAGCCTATAAGCTTAAATTGTAAAAAATAATGTAACTCTGAACATATAAATAAAAGTTATTAGTGGTCGCCCATAAATTATTAAAAATTAATATTCAAACGTTGTTAAGATTTTATTGTTAAATATTTTTTGGTAAGAACGTCAAAATTATTTGTTTACACCAAATATTTTGTTTCCAAACATTATGATTTTTTTATTTGTGTGTGTCAAATGCGTAGTAGTATGTATAGTGTTTTATTTATTGATTTAGTGCACTTTATTGGCATTATTGGTGTTGGTCCGGGCTTCTTTGTAGAATAGACCATCTGCCTTCCTTGCCAGGCAGCTCGTAAAAGGCGAACAAAGGCTCACCGTCACTAACACCGTGAATTCTGACTAAGTGGTAGAGTTTTTAGCAGCGACTCGCCCGGATTGGTACCACCGCCTTACCTATTCCTGCCGCCATAACGTCATGACGTGTTCCGGTTCGGAGGGTAAGGTAGCCGGTAAACTTACTTTTGCTCGAGGCCTAACATCCCGGCCCCAGGTTGGCAACGCACCATTACCACCTTAGGTGTCTCTAGGCGGCGTGAATTTCTTATCATCAGGAAATCCGTCTGCTTGTTTGCCTTCCAATATCATAAAAAAAAGGTATTCTGCATTTATTCTATACATAAGCTATAAGTGTGCCAAATTTTATACTCCTTCGTCGGCGCAATTTTCCTAGAAAGGAGTGCCAAGTTATTGCCTCACATATTTATATTATGATGTGCCAGATGTTTGTATCCGTGGATATCCCAGAAATAGAAAGATCCGTACACGTCTCTTGTTTGGTGGACCTTCAACTGATCTATATTATTCATAATTTTCATCACGTAAATTACATTTGTGGAATAATAAAAATGCATGGATTATGACGATGATAATGATAATGTTGATAAAACATATGCTTACAAACCAGCTTCAGGTTGACAGAATGTCATTGATATGTTTGTGTCTATGAAAGACGAGTTTTAACATCACAAATTTACTTTGCATTTGTAATAACTATAGTTTTTTTTAATTATGTAGTTTTTGAACTTACGTTTGACAGATTGTGGTACAGGATCACAAACTCCCTTGTCTATGTAGCAGTCCAGATGTCTCTGCAGGAGAGGAATGTCCTTACTGTATACGTCATAGTTGAACTCATCCCTGATGTCATTGTAGCAGAATACAGCAGTTAACATCCATCCCAGAAGCAAAATTTTCATGATGAAAGATTTTCAGATCTATAACAATAATTCTCAGTTAATTTTATAAAGTATCTTCACGCCCATATCCCCGAAGAGGTAGGCAGCGGCACTACCAGGGCACCCACGACTAGCCGAAGACACCAAGCCCCACAATGTGATAGGGAGCAAGCCTTTCGCCAACCAAGCACATATACAATGCCGAATAAAGTTACTTTTTTTGTTAGACAATTGAAAATACACATTTTCTAGTGTTTTTTGTTGCCCGACCAGGGGATAGAACCAGGGACCTAAGAAGTCAAATCCCACGCCGAAGCGCTAGACCACAGAGGAAATATGACTGCTTTTAAAAGTCATAGTAATCTTTTGTTAATAAAATATTTTTTAATAATAAAATGGAAATAATTAAGAACTTTATACTAAACACGTTAGGTAACACAACACATATGACAACAAATGTATATCAAACTAGCGGCCCGGCACCTATATACCTAGTCTTGCCATAAATATTGTAATAAAGAAAAAAAATATTTTTTTAACTGCAAATAACATATATTACTTTTACAGTGTGTTAGTTTAATACATAAATATACAACAATTAAAAATATAAAAAGCTTATTCGAAGTGGTCTCCATTGGCTGCAATACAGTCCTTTAAACGTTGAGGCCAGTTATCAATAGAAGCACGCACTCTTTCCATGGGAAAATTCTTCACTGCCAATCGTATAGATTGTTTTAGGGACTCCAAATTATCATGGCGTTTAGAGCAAGCTGTACTCTCTAAAACTGACCATAAATCATAATCCAGCGGATTAAGATCGGGACTAGACGACGGCCAGTCTTCAGCTCTGATGAAGTCCGAAACGTTCGCTTCCAACCAAGACTGCGTGGACCGAGCTTTATGACCCGGCGCCGAGTCTTGCTGGAAGGACCATACTTGGTTATTGAACATGGTGATGTTAAGGGGCTTAACTACCTTCTCAAGAATGGTATCTTGATACACTTGTGCCGATGTTTTGATACCTTTTTCACAAAAATATGGCTCAGTCACTCCTTCATAGCTAACACCCCACCAAACCATCACTGAAGTTGGATAATGTCCACGTTGCACTCTGTCGACTAATTGGGAAGCTTCCTTAGAGCTTTGAGCATAAATACGGTCATTTTGTTTGTTAAAATGTTGCTCAATTGTAAAAATTTTCTCATCCGTAAACAAAATTTTTCTGTGACCTCCCTTTGCGTACCGCTTCAGTAATTGTTTCGATTTTACGACCCTATTCTTCTTTAAATTATCAGTTAAGAAATGACCAGAGCGTCTCTTATAGGCTGCAAGTCCTAAGTCATCTTTTAAAATACGCGACATGGTTCTAGGTGCTATCTTCATTTCCCGAGATAAAATCTTTTGCTTTCGGACAGGATTTCTTCGAATTCTTTCCCTTACTGCTTTGACCACCTTTTTCGTACGAACACTACGTGGACGGCCAGATCTTTTTCTGTCACAAACAGAGGAAGTCTCATTGTACCTATTAATAGCCCGGTACACAAACATTTTACTAAAACCAAGTGTATGGAGAGTTTTAAAAATTGCATTTGGCTCCATACCTACTTTGTGTAATGCAATCACAGCGATTCGGTTCTCTTTATCACCCCACTCCATTTTAATATCGCAAAATATTGTACAATGTATTGGCGCCAAAATGAGAAAACACAATGAACAATCGTATAAAAATGACAGATTCGAAATTCAAATGTAATATTTTTTTATTTTTAAGTGTAACAGTATTTATGGCCAGACTAAGTATATATACTAGCTGACCCTGCAAACTTCGTATCGCTTGAAATTAATGCTTCGATAGCAGCGCAGTCTGTCGGATCCAATGTGAAACATTTTAAATTCAAGAACTACTTTTTATTAAAAAAATAATTAAAAAAGGTGTGTGTGCGATTCACACACGATAGAAGTGAAACTTCAGTAAATCGACAAAAGAATGAGATGAATATATATTTATGTCTCTTACCTGTCGTTTTGCAGTTGCATCCGGTTTGAAATCACAACTTTTCTAAAGAAGTTTCACTTTAAAAACGTTTTCCAGGAGTCATCGTCTAGGAGGAGTTCAGTTACAAACACACGAACACAAGAATTATATATATATAAATATTAAAAAGTCTAGAAAGAGAATAAAAAAAATTAAAGGCGCATTAATTTAAAGGCATTATAAATTATCGATATAGCCACTGAAGGACAAAATATTGGAAGTAAGTAAAGAAATGTACAAAACTAACTTTAACAGGATTTTAAAATTTTGTTTTTATAAATTTTTGAAACTATTTACGTCTTCCCACAACGTTTTTATTTTTAAAACAGCGATAAATCTAAAGGGCTAAAAAACTAATTTATGTGTGGGATTATTCTTTTACATCCACCGACTGCAATCAAGTAGCATTTATATTATCAAGTTTCACAAGTACCTACCTATTTATTTACGTACATTTAGTACCTATATATTTATTATGTAACAATGCTTACATAAGTGGCAGATTTGTTGACATCACTACATAGTACAAAACAAAGTCGCTTCCCCTGTCCCTATGTCTGTTTTTATTTTTAAAGCTTAAAACTACGCAACGGATTTTGATGCGGTTTTTTTAATCAATAAAGTGAAGATGAAGGTTTATATGTATGTTTTATAACTGTGCGAATCCGGGGCGGGCCTCTATATTACTATCCGCTAGTCGGGTCATAATGAAATTAATATGGGACTATTTTTGAATCATGGACATTTATAAAAAAAAACTTTCAAAATGATCAGCTATTGCCGAAGTAATCGCGTAACAAACATTGAAAAAAACATACTGTCGAATTGAAAATCGCCTCCTTTTTTTGAATCGGTTAAAAGTAGTTTACGTCTGTTTCCGAAGTTTCCTATTTTTGATAAAATCTAGTAAAATCAGTTCAGGCATTTTGACTTGAAAATAGAAAATACTTACAAACCTTCATACATACACACTTTTATATTTCCAGTTACGTATGTTGACATTAAGTAAATACTCGTAGTTAGTGTCTCTACAGTTTTATTCACACTTCTATATTTTTTGTGAAATTACCCATTATAGATTACAGATATAATAGAATATTTTTTTGAAATCTGTAATGTTATTTTTCCTATCTTTTTTATCTCTTAAGTGTTTCATTCAGAGTGAAGTTAAAAGATGCTTAAAATACACAGGAAATTTAAATTTTGGAATATCACTGAAATCGAAGTTAATAACTAACGATGACATCTTCCATATTAAACGATTGGAATAGTTTTAAAACATTTGTAAGCTTCGATAGATTAAACATTGATGTACAATTATTAAAATCTAACAGAGGAAGCCCAGGCGTAGGTGCCAATCACTGTAGATGCCAAACTAGTGTAAGATGCTAAAAATCAAATGCCAAATCCAATTTGAGTACAAAAGATTTTTAGGGCCTTGTGAGTGATGTGGGACAGATTAAGAATAAAGTTCGTTAGTTTCAGGAAAAAAAAAAGTTTAAGGTATTGCATAGCTTCTATCGCGGGACTTGAGCGCGGAGACCGAATCCAGAAGTTCCGTAAAGAAAATAACCTAACTCCGACCGGTATCGATAAATAGCAAAATTTTTAATGACTTGATCACACTTGTCTCTTTAGTTCAGCAATTCCCCTCTAGGTGGCATTGGTTGTGTCGGCGTTGCTGCGCATGCGTAATCACCCGTTCTCCCCGCAATCTGGTGACTCATACCTGCTTGTGAAATAGCTTTACCACGGCAGTCTCCAAGTGCCACTCGTCTTTTATTTTTATTTTTAGACTCAACGTTACATCACAATGCATACTCACGTTACATAAAAATTCTAATTTATATGCATTAAAATGTTAAATACCGACTTTAATTTCAATGTTACGTCATCCGAGTACATTTTATGATTTTCCTTCATTTAATGGTAACGGAATTACCTAGACTCTTTCAAATTTCAAATTTGAAAAACCGCATTTTCTTTTTGTTACCTGATCCGGGAATCGAACCGGGACCTCATGAAGTCAAATTCAACGCCTGGACCGCTAGGCCACATAGGCGAATAAAACAAAACTATTGTTAAAAAACTAATTGACGGATTTTTGATTAAAATACATAAAAAATGTCAAAGACAGCCTAATTTTTTTAAGTCTTTTAAAAATGAAAATATTGAAACTTGCGAACAATCTGTAATTTCGTTTTATTTATTACGTGCGATTAAGAAAGTTAGTGTTCAAAGGCTTATTTTTTTAGTTTCCGTTTTTGATATTACTTTCACTACTTTGGATTATCTTTAAATTAATACGTTAATACGTGATTCCAAAACTTTGGACCCCTTTTTACGAAAATTGCGTGCACGCAGGAGCACAAAATTTGGCACACTTATAGTTTATGTGGAGGAGAAAAGCAGAACGCTAATATTTTTTAATAATAATGCTTAAATCAATAAATAACACATTACCCATACTACCATGCATTTGACACACACAACAAATACAATAATGATAGCAATAAAAGATCACAGATGGCGTACTATAAAGTTTGGAAACTAAGTAGTTGGTCTTGAGAAATGAAGATGGCGTTCCTATCAACAAGATATAAAAATTTATTATGATCGAATTTTGACCAATGAGCGACAACTAGTTCTCAAAAAATCTACGTTTGAATTGTGCTAATCTTTTGACGTGAAAGAAATTTAACTATATTAAGTAAAAATATAATAGTTATTTAGGTTATAAATATATATTGGTATAATACGCAGTTAGGTTAACCTAAGTATATCAGCCATTTTTGAAGTACACGTATGACCTGAAAATCGTCTAACTAGTCTTATTATGGTAGGACTAAATTTTTAATTGGGTTTAAATCTTGCACAAAACTTTTCTTTCCTTTTCTTGGGCAGCTTTTATCCCCTATTTTCATAACTCAATCCCAAATGGAGTGATCATTGGGTATAGTGTTTTGAAAAAATCTTCCTTAATAGGTAGTTACATCAATAAAGGAAAACCTGTGCAAAATTCTAAGACTTCTATCTTCTTCTTCTTCTGTTCTAAGACGCGCGAGCGAGAGCTGAATACAACCGTTTCCAATCCCATTCTTTATTCGCACGAGTAGCAGTAAAACCGTAAACTAAATTAATTAATTTTGTAACTTGGATTGGATTGGATTCTTTTTTAATTTTTTACGATAATAAACGTAAATACCAAAAACTAAAGGATTTACATACATACTATAATTGACACATACACACTTAAAGTTTTTGCCAATACTGACCAAACGGTGATAAATCACAATCTTCTAAGATTTTGAATATTGTCATTTTGTGAACAATTTGGCGGTCTGTCATGGATTAATTATAAACTTTCGAAAAATAATACGGCGAATTGCAAATAACAGTGACAATTACAATTGTTATTATTATTTTGGGGACGCTAAGCAGTATGCGGAGATTCCTTGGTCTGTCCTTCTGACTACTAACGGCTTAGTCGTAAGACCACCCACCGTCTTTGAAATTCCATTTCTCTTGCTTGTATTTTTAATACATTTTTTGTAAGTAATATTAATATGAATAATGTTTTTTTAAAGTTTGCAATTGTTCGACAGTTTGCAATCTTGCGAGGTATATGTATATGAGACATAATACCACAAAATATAAATAATACTGACAGTATTAATAATTTTACAGTGAGGTATAAATAAATATAATTGAAGTATTGTTAGATCAGTGTCAATGTTTTCCAAAGTTATATTTGAGTGTAGAAAATGGGTGTTTTGATATGACTATATTACTTTTTTTACCTTATTCATTTAATACAGCAGAAGATTCCAAACGAATTTCTGGAGCTCAGATGTTTAACAAATTGTAAGTCATACAACTTATATAGGTACCTAAGTATCTAGCATTATTTTTTGTTATCAAACATTATAAAATCAAAAGTGCAATTAACATATAATTACTAAAGTTTTAAATGTAG